>JAHIAM010006065.1:0-30166 GCA_021605205.1 Aegilops longissima | reverse complement strand
TAGTTCGATCCTTTTAGTAATATCTTGATCTAGTAGAATAAAGTTTTTGATATGATCTAGTTTTGAGTTTTGCTTTATCATCCCTCTATGTAATCGAGTCCGTGAGCTATATAATAAAGATTAGTGTTGAGTCAAGAGCTTGATTATCTTTCTATGATCTTGAGTGAATAAAAGAAAAGAGAAAAGAATAAAAGAAATAAAGAGATCATATTGACCTTATGGAGAGTAATGACTTCACATAGAAAGAGTATGAGGATTAAAAGTTGTTGAGAGTTGACAAACATAGCTTTCATCATCATTGCAATTAATAGGAAGTAATAAAGAAAGAGAGGTTTCACATATAAATATACTATCTTGGACATCTTTTATGATTGGGAGCACTCATTAAAATATGACATGCTAAAGAGTTGATGGTGGACAAGGAAGACAACGAATGGGTTATGTTTTCTTATATCTGAGATAAAGTATATTGTCATGGATCATCCAACATGTTGAGCTTGCCTTCCCTCATGCTAGCTAAATTTTGCACCAAGTAGAGATACTACTTGTGCTTCCAAATTCCTTAAACCAAGTTTTGCCATGAGAGTCCACCATATATCCTTTGGATTGAGTAAGATCCTTCAAGTTGTCATCGGTGCAAACAATAAAAATTGCTCTAAATATGTATGATTGATTAGTGTGGAGGAAATAAGCTTTATATGATCTTGTGATGTGGAAGAAATAAAAGCGACGGACTGCATAATAAAGGTTCATATCACAAGTGGCAATATAAAGTGACGTTTTTCGATTAAGATTTTGTGCATCCAACCCCGAAAGCGCATGGCAACCTTCTCCTCAAGGGCCTATCTTTTTATTATTATCTTTACCTTATACAAGAGTCATGGTGATATTCACCTTCCTTTTTACATTTTATCCTTTGGCAAGCACAAGGTGTTGGAAAGATCCTGATAGATATATCCAATTGGATGTAAGTTAGCATGAGCTATTATTGTTGACATTACCCTTGAGGTAAAAGGTTGGGAGGCTAAACTATAAGCCCCCTATCTTTCTCTCTCTGTATGATTAAAACTCGAACAACCACAAGTATTGTGTGAGTGTTAGTAATTGTGAAAGACTAAATGATAGTTGAGTATGTGGACTTGTTGAAAAGCTCGATATAGACTCTTTCCGATGTTATGACAAATTGCAATTGTTTCAATGACTGAGATTATAGTTTGTTTTTTCTCAATAAAGTTTGATCTATACTTTGCATTAAGAATAGATTATTACTTGAGCATAAGAAATCATATGACAATATCCATATATGTTAATGTTATAAGATTGACTGTGATGCCCCTCATGTCCGTGATATTTTATTTTATCGACACCTCTACCTCTAAACATGTGGACACATTTATCGTTATCGGCTTTCGCTTGAGGACTGCTGAGGTCTAAGCTTGGGGAGTTGATACGTCCATTTTGCATCATGCTTTTATATCGATATTTATTGCATTATGGGTTGTTATTACGCATTATGTCACAATACTTATGCCTATTCTCTCTTATTTTACAAGGTTTACATAAGGAGGAGAATGCCAAGAATGAATTCGGCCGAAAAGGAGCAAATATTAGAGACCTATTCGCACAACTCCAAAAGTCCCGAAACTCCACGGAAGTTATTTTTGAAATAAAAAATACTAAGTGAAGAAATACCGTAGGGGGCCCACACTCGCTTATGAGGGTGGGGCGCCACCTCTGGCGCGCTGCCTATTCGGGCTGGCCTCCGTGCCCATCTTCTGCTATATGAAGTCTTTCATCCAAAGAAAATCATAAGCAAGCTTTCAGATTGAGACTCCGCCACGAGGCGGAACCTTGGGGTAACCAATCTAGGGCTCATGGAGCTGTTCTGCTGGGACATCATCTCGGGAGGGGGGAAATCATCGCCATCGCCATCACCAACGCCTCCTCTCATGGGGAGGGGGCCAATCTCCATCAACATCTTCACCAAAGCACCATCTCCTCTCAAACCCTAGTCCATCTCTTGTATCCAATTTTGTCTCTAAGTCTGGATTGGTACTTGTAGGTTGCTAGTAGTGTCGATTAGTCCTTGTAGTTGATGCTAGTTGGTTTATTTGGTGGAAGATCATATGTTCAGATCCTATATGCATATTAATACCCTCTGATTATGAATATGAATATGCTTTGTGAGTAGTTACTTTTTGTTCCCGAGGACATGGGAGAAGTCTTGCTATTAGTAGTCATGTGAATTTGGTATTCGCTCGATATTTTGATGAGATGTATGTTGTCTCTCCTCTTGTGGTGTTATGTGAACGTTGGACTACATGACACTTCACCATTATTTGGGCCTAGAGGAAGGCATTAAAGTAATAAGTAGATGATGGGTTGCTAGAGTGACAGTAATCTTAAACCCTAGTATATGCCTTTGCTTTGTAAGGGGCTGATTTGGATCCATATGTTTCATGCTATGGTTAGGTTTACTCTTAATACTTCTTTTGTAGTTGCGGATGCTTGCAATAGGGGTTAATTATAAGTGGGATGCTTGTCCAAGTAAGGACAACACCTAAGCACGGTCCACCCACATATCAAATTATCAAAGTACCGAACGCTAATCATATGAACGTGATGAAAACTAGCTTGGCGATAATTCCTATGTGTGTCCTGGAGCGATTTTCCTATATAAGAGTTTGTCCAGCTTGTCCTTTGCTGCTACAAAAAGGATTGGGCCAACCTTGCTGCACTTTATTTACTTTTGTTACTTGTTATGCTGCTACAAATTATCTTATCACAAAACTATCATCGTTACCTATAATTTCGCTGCTTGCAGAATATACCTTGCTGAAAACCAATTATCATTTCCTTCGCCTCTCCTCTGTCTGGGTTCGACTTAATTTTACTTATCAAAAGGACTATGATAGATCCCCTATACTTGTGGGTCATTGTCGGTGTCAAACCGCGGATCTCGGTAGGGGGTCCTTAACTGTGCGCCTAGGCGGATGGTAACAGGAGACAAGGGACACGATATGTTTTTACCCAGGTCGGCCCTCTCGATGGAGCTAATACCCTACTCA
The DNA here is from genome assembly GCA_021605205.1 of Aegilops longissima. Classification (NCBI taxonomy): domain Eukaryota; kingdom Viridiplantae; phylum Streptophyta; class Magnoliopsida; order Poales; family Poaceae; genus Aegilops; species Aegilops longissima. The sequence goes on along the minus strand of JAHIAM010006065.1, from coordinate 27,098 downwards.
TGCTTGATTAATATTGATGATATGGGTAGTACAAGAGTGGATCTGCCACGAGATCGAGAGGCTAAACCCTAGAAGCTAGCCTATGGTATGATTGTTATTCGCCCCATTTGACTCAAAACCTCCGGCTTATAGAGACAATCGGATAGGGTTAGGGTTACACAAAGTCGGTTACAATGGTAGGAGATCTACATATCCAGACGCCAAGCTTGCCTTCCACGCCAAGGAAGTCCCATCCCGACACCGGACGAAGTCTTCAATCTTGTATCTTCATAGTCCGTGAGTCCGCCAACCGTGATAGTTCGCTATTCGACACCCCCTAATCCAGGACTCCTTAGTAGCCCTCAACCAGGCTTCAATGACGACGAGTCCGGCCGCGCATATTGTCTTCGCATTGCAAGGCGGGTTCCTCCTCCAATACTTCCTAGAAGATTTTGAACACACGGATAGTGTCCGCTCGCAAAACAAGTTCCACATACTACCATAGAGTGAATAACCTTTGCACAGATCTGTCGACGATTCCGGGGCGTGACATCACGCCACGGTCGTGCCTTTATACTTAATCGCTTTTACTGCTCCACCTCAGCGCCATGTGAGGCGGTTTCTTGGCACGCCTTATCGTGAAGGAGATCGCGCCCCTTATTCCGGGATCCTCATCAATGGGCGCAGTAATTCCAACCGTGTTCGCTGGCACGCCTCCATCGGCGCTAGTCCCGAACGGTCACGGGAGGGCTCTTGGTATTCAACCTCTTTATAACGAGACCAAGGCCCGCCCTTTCTTTCAATCTCAATCGAACGCGCCGCCGAGTTCCAACACCCAAAGCTCCAGATTTAGGCGCCACGACCTTAAAAATGTCCGCCCGACCTGCACGGCCGGTGGATGTCTTCCTCCGCCACGGAAGAAGATGTGCTAGCTGAGAGACGCTGTATCTAACCGGCAATTTCGAGATAGGCTGCTTGCCCAAGGGCAGGTTATTCTCACTTCCCCAGCCCTCGGTGAGAGCGTGGTATTCGTGGTCTCACTTCCTTCGGGTTTAGGCTTCCCGACGGACCCTTTTGTGAGGGGGCCTCATGTTTTATTATGGGCTGGAATTCCATGATTTGATCTCGAGTCCATCCTCCACATCTCGCTGCTCATTGTCAGATATGAAGCCTTCCTCCGTGATACCCCTCACTTTGATTGTGGCTCAAGACCTTCAAGTGGAGCCAAGATGATCAAGGGGCATCGTGAAGAGTGCGGAGGGGCTGTTATAAGCAAGAATGCAGACGCCCATGGCCCGAGGGCTCTTTTCAAGAGGAGCTCAATTTATGGCAACAAGAGTGGTTCTATATCACCGCCTCCCAGGGCACCAATGGGAGGCGCCACCTGCCTTCCGCCTGGGTCCTCCATCGCAAGGGCGCCATGGGTCAATAAAGGCCTGACTGGGACCGCCTAAGGACGCATCAAGTTGTGGCCGTATTCGAGACCTCCGAGAGAGAGAGAGAGAGAGAGAGAGATCAATCTGGTCGAGTGGCGCAGGTCATGCTGATTCGCCGCACCTTGCCCTCGCAAATGTCACCCCTCCGCCTGTGGGAGTTTAATACTGAGGGACCACAAGTTCTCCAACATTTTATGGGTGTAACGCCTGCGGAGATGTACCAACTGCTCTTCGGATCACAAGCAATGTGTCCTGACTTAACCGAGGACGCAGTGTCTGAGTTGCAATCGGCCGATACTCAAGTAAGTAGTCCTGTCCCGGACATGCTATCCGTGATATTTATCATAAACTTGTTCTTAAAAGAGCTATCCTTAAACATGAGTGGATAGCAAAAGCAAAACTGATCAGTGTCCGCCCTCCCCGAGACCACGCCGATCCCTAGATAACCTAAGATGTTAGAGGCTCAGCCTTTTGAAGAAGGCTAGGGGGAACAAGGAACTACTACTCCGTGGAAGGAGGCTATCAAGAAAGGGGGATCGAGAATCCTCCCTCCAAGGGGAGAAGAGGACCGCCTCAAGATCCCGAGACCAAAGCCTCAAGCGGGGAAGAAATTCACCAGAGGGTCCCGCGGCGGAGATGCCCGCCGCACTATTTCCCCAAGGAGATCAGCCTCCAACAGCCATAGGCAAAAAGGGGCGTTAAAAGAGAGACATCCCTGCTTTATTTCTCAAGGTAACCGAAAGTTTACTTTTGTAGTTCGGATCTCAGCCCTTCACAGCAGAGCCTCGCCTTCAGGGATCTTGATCCGGAGATGATGGAGAGCGAAACGCCTACCGCCTGCACTCTCACGGCGAGGTGGACGACCCCGAGGTGTTGTCACGGAGGGCTTCTCCGAATCCGTGGGGCCGTAAGGCAGCCAGATGTCCCTCAAAGCTCCTCCGTGTCCGCCTTCGAAAGGCCAACGGACGAAGTCCGCACCAACGGGTGTACGGGTCGGAGGAGCTTGAAGGATCTGCTCGGGCGCCGGCCTATCTCGAAGATCACCTTACGTTAATGGGTACGGTGATTGAAAGGGTTTCATCCGCTGAGAGCGGATTGTATGAAGCCGTCGAAGTTTATCGACGGGTTTTGAGGCACGCAAATGATGTACCTTCTGAAAGTTTTGCATATAAAATGCGCTCAGTATAGATAGTAGCCCCGAGACTTGGTGCGGTGTCAAAATGACGGCCACCGAGGATCATAACCCCAGCTATAATATGCGCTTTCCTATGTAGGCGCGAAGCGTCCGTGGCTAGCCGGCTAATGAATTTGCCGAACTGAAGCGGCAACTTGACGGGCGGATGCGACATCAGCTTGTTAATAAGCTGCTTGACGAGTCACAAGGTATGCAACCTTCCATGGACACCTTGTAAGGGAGCTTGACGCCCATGCCTTACAACATGTATGCTTAATGCAGATGATGCCGCTGTTATGGAGAACCTCGGCGGAGCTCGCCGAGCCAAGGAGCAAGCCAGAAAAGTGATGCGGCGGTTTTGAAGGCGCGCAGCAGCTAAAAGTTTAACAGGCTGCTCATACCGCCGGCAAGAAGAAAGAAATGGCCGAGATGGCCGTGAAATTGAAGAATGCTATCGACCTGCTATGAAGCTTTGAAAAGAAGATCTGGCGTAAACAAGAGGACCTGAAAAAGGCCGCCACCGAGGTTAAGGATACCGCCTCATGATGAGAGCTATGAAGGAGGAGCTACCAAGCCGAGATATTAAGGCTGGAAAGCCCTTTTCGGCGCGGAGAAAATTCACGGATCCTGGCACGCCAATTGACCGGCGGTGGAGGGAAGGATGCTTATCTCGACTTGGCGGCGAAGCCGCAGACGCCGCCAACACTTCCGAGGTCAAAGGGATCACGGATGGAAGAGCTTTTTGGTCGCAGTTCCATAGTCCGGAAGCGCCCACTTTCGCTAACCGATCGCTTGGCCGAATGGGCTGAGCTGAATAGGTTGTCCTGCATTTCCATGAAGGCTGTCGTGGACTCATTTGTAATTTAAAAGGCCCGAGCTCAAGAGTTATTTTGGCTTGTTGCAGCAGTTCTTAGGGGTGCCGATATCGATGCAATGAAGCGCCAGCATGCATGGAGGGTGCGGATGGCTCTTGCCCGTGTCAAGACATACTGGGTGGAGATGAAGGCCACCGATGTTGCATCCCAAGAGTCTGATGTAGAAGCCGCAATTGCCGAGCACTATTTTGAGGAAGTCTCCGTAGGCGCTGCTTAATAGAGACGCAGGCTCAAGGATATTATGTTTAAATGACATGTATGATTTGTAGAAACAATGTTTCAATATAATGTAAGAGCTTTTTATACTTGTGCTGCTCAAGTATTAAAACACTCCCTGCGTATGCCGTTGATGTATATGTGTATATAACCCGAAGATGGCAGTCTTTGGTTTTTCCCACACGCATATAGTGCGGGGTGTTTGCAAAAGGCGCATTTTCACACTTAATCCAACGCTTTTGGTCCCTTAAAGGAGGTGATAGCGTAGCAAACTAGGCAACCGGACTATAATGCTTTATCACTTTCACTTAGCCATGGAGTTCATGGTGGGGCTACTATATAGTTCCTAGGGGCACCACGCCTCCCGAATTGGGCGCCAGATGTGCCTGACCGAAACGGTCCTTCGTTAACGCGCGGAATTCTAAACATTCTGGTGGGTCATTGAGTGGTTGACCAGCCTCACGCTATATCATGACAGCGGCCGGGCTTTCACCGAGGTGCTCACCGGCCGAACCGGGCACAATCGCAGAAGTTCTCTCGGTGCCGCTAAGATAGAACGGAACGAAGGCAGCAGAAACACGTGAGCCGGGCAAACCCAACATTTGACCAAAGACATGATTCGAGCTGATGCATATAAGGACTAACTCGAGACGCCGAACACTCCCTAAGGTATTCGGTCTTTATGAAAACGGGCAGAATAATGCCCTAAGCCCCGTGTCCGTGCACGCCGCTAGGTTTCCTGGTGCGGCCGACGCTAAAACGTCAGCCTCCTCCTCGGTTATAGAAAGAAACCGGGGATGTATCAACAAGAGACAGTAAAAAGGTTTACGAGGGTCTTAATATGAAAACAATCCTTGCAACGAGTCCCTACTGCACGCTCACCGCAGGTCTCCGCGCAGCCGATCCTCGGACGGTGTAGTACGTGTTCATCTCAGAAAAGAGAAGAACTTAGTTGAAAAGAAAAATCGTATGCGAGAAATGTACTTTAAATAAACAGAGTACGGTTCGAAAGGTGAATAAAATTGAGCTTTATTGTCTCTGTTGTTGCACATGCGGCAGCCCCTTGTACGGGGTATGCCGCTAGTAGGTGTTTGAGAGTTTACGCCGACTCGCCTAGCCGTGTCCGGGTCCGAATGACCTATTCAGTGCTTTGATTAGCGGAGCAGGATTCGTGGTGGGCTGTCAAGGCAAGCTCACATTCTTCCGAGCTCGTAACACTTGGTACTCCTTTAAAGAGATGATGCCGCTGGACCGAGCATTTTAAGTGTGAGAGATGCATAATGCGGTATTGCATTAAAGCGGCGTAAAGCTTCACGCCCCAAAGAGTGCTTGATAGCTACTAATGGGGCGATATGGAAGGTTAACTCTTTCAAGCACGGAAGTTCTTTGATGAGCCAACACAACTTCTAGCAGTAGGGAGCCCGTGATAATGGGTATATAGGCTCGGCATTACTCCTTTGAAGGAGGTGTTGCTATGGCTTAATTTTGCTGGGTCTATCCCCATTTTAGCGGATTGTGTCCTCGATATAGCAGGTTTAGATCGCTACTCCGGCCCATTAGGACTTGTGTAAATTGGAGTCCGCCGGTTATAGGATCTAATATCAAGGCAGTCCATCCTGGTTCCGGATACTTCCGAATAGTCCTGATGATCGAAGGTGATTGGTTTGACAACCATCGTTGGGACTCTCTGGGGATAGGCGGCGCGTGTTTCTATGGGTGCCGCTTGTTTTTCCCTTTTGTCACTTGAAGTGAGTTCACTGTTTTGACTTTTGTTGGGAAATTCTTTTGTTTTCTCGTGCTCGCTTGTGGGTCTCGTCATCCTCGCTTGGTGTGTCGAGCCTTGTGTTCGCATTGAGTTTGCCGGACTGCTTGAAGACCCAACAATCTCTGTGGGTTTGGTTTGTAACTTCCTGGAGTACTGTGGATTTGGTATATTTTGTCCAAGATTTTGTTTAGGTTGGGTAGCTCATCGATGTTGTACTTGAGGGGCAGGTTTTTATGATTCTCACGAGATTCTCGAACGGGCGTTGATCGCCGGCTCTTCGGCTGTTTCCCTTTGTCCGCGCTGGTCCTTGCCAAGGCCGGGTTTTCCATTTCCATCCCTCGACTTCGATGTACTTGGGTCGCTGGTAATCGCGATCTTGCCAGCTTACTATCCTCTCCCGCCGCTAAAAGCGGTCATGAGGCTTGTTAATGCAGCCATGGTTCTCGCCTCGGCCGAGGTGTTCTGCGAGCCATTCGCTTTGACGTAGGTTTGAAAGCTGCTAAGGCTTTCCGGTCCGACAATCGACTATTTGGTTCTTTTTGGTAAGGAACCTGTTCCAGCATTTGTGGGCTGACTCTCGCCTCAGCATCCGAGAGGACGGACATAAGTCCCTTGAAAATTTGTCCAAAAGCATCCTCGAGCTCTTCCCAACTTCCAATGGTATTTTCAGGAGGCTTTTGAGCCAATGCCGGGCTGGCCCTTTGAGCTTGAGGGGTAAGTATTTTATGGCATGGAGATCATCTCCTCTGCCATGTGTATGTGGAGGATGTAATCCTCAATCCAGACCTGTGGTCTCTTGTTCCGTCAGATGCCTCTATGTTTACGGGTTTGAATCCTGCTAGGAATTGCGGATCCAAAGACCTCATCGGTGAAACATTGGGGTGTGCGGCCCCTATATTTGGGTGTGCCGTGATGTTCGGATAATTGGCGGTTGCAGTGCTTGGAAGAGCTTGCTTTTCGCCCATAGATGGACCTAATCGGGCCATCCTTTTGATGCGTAATCCTTGCGCGGATCGCGTTTCAGGCAGGTAAGCGGTGCCACGCCGCGCATGTTTGCTATGTGGTTGTTCATCCGACCGGCTGCCTTTGTTCTTTGATTGCGGGGTCGGCGGCCTCCTCATCGAATTCGGCAGTAATTTGCGCTTCGTAGTTTCTTTTGTTTGGCGATCGTCGCCAGATTGCGTGTGTTGAGTACTTTGCTCCATTTGATTCTAAGTGCATCTTCTGCTGTTTTGAGCTCCGCTTCGCTTTTCAGGTTACGCTGCTAGCATGCATTTGAGCCTCTTGTGGAGGTTCTTCGCTTCCAACAATTTGTCCGACGTGAGATCGTCCGGATCGTTATCTTCACCGGGACGGGTTGTTTATCCAAGTTGTCCTGTTTTCGACGGTTGCTCGATAGCATGTCTGCCGCCCACCGGTTCGCCTCGCCTCGTGGCTGGGTCTCATGCGGCTGCCGCCTTTATCGAGGCGAGACTTGGTGTGGCGCTACGCTGTCGCGTTGACTACTTTTCGAGGGATTTATCCTTCAGAGTGTCCCGCTGTTCCTCGCCACTTCCTTTAGGTGTATCCACCATGTATACATCATGGGATGAGGTGGTTGTCCAAGCATCCTATAGGTGATGGTTCATGGTTGTCTCACATCGTCCGCTCCATACCGTCAATGTTCTCGGAGTCGAAATCGAGCACGCCGCTTAAGCTGGCTAATGGCTACAAAGTGGGTGGTGGGTGGGCTGAATTTCTGCGTCAGTCTCAAGATCCCAACCTTCCCGATCGTAGTCCGCCAGGGCTCCGGATAAAGAGAGAGACTTTAGTGAATTCAGGATGTCACCAAAGGGCTAGTGTTGAAAGATGTCCGCGCAGTGAACTCCATAACCGGGCGCCCAATTGATCTCGATTGGGAGGGGCGGGGGTTCAGAGTCCGGAGAGGAGTCCGCACCTTGGAGTCACGGCCTTCACAAAGGACAGGATGGAGTTCGCCCAATCGCCATAGAGATCGAGCCCCGAGGCGGTGTCCAACCACCCATCCTCGATCGGGCGGAGTCGGCTCGAGCTAAGGGTCGAGCGACGCCGGTGCGGGCCTCCGTGGCATCGTTCGGCAACAGAGCTAGATCGCGCCCATCGAGACAAGGCGGGCGCTGCTATTGTGGCTCGAACTGGTCAAGATCAAGTCTCCGCGATGTCGGCCGGTAGTTCAAACTCCCAAATCTGACCTGATGGCCAGCGGCGATTCGACCGCCCCCATGGCCAAGTGAATTGGCCCGCAGGCAAAGCCACCGAATACAAAGATCTATCCGGGAGAAAAGTCTCACCCGGACCGCGCCGTTGTTGAGGATCAAGGAGCCATCGGGCCTAAGGATGACGGCACGTGAGGAACTCCCAATGAAAGCACCAATGTCGGTGTCAAAACTGGCGGATCTTGGGTAGGGGGTCCCAATCAATGCCTAGGCGGATGGTAACAGGAGACAAGGGAAACGATGTTTTACCAGTGTTCGGCCCTCTCGATGGAGGTAATACCTAATCCAATCCTGCTTGATTAATATTGATGATATGGGTAGTACAAGAGTGGATCTACCACGAGATCGGAGAGGCTAAACCCTAGAAGCTAGCCTATGGTATGATTGTTGTTTGTCCTACGGACTAAAACCCTCCCGCTTATATAGACACCGGATAGGGTTAGGGTTACACGAGTCGGTTACAATGGTAGGAGATCTACATATCCAGACGCCAAGCTTGCCTTCCACGCCAAGGAAAGTCCCATCCGACACGGGATAAGTCTTCAATCTTGTATCTTCATAGTCCAGAGTCCGCCAATCGTGATAGTTCGCTATCCGACATTCCCCAATCCAGACCGCTCATCATCATACATCAACGCAGTTAACGCTCGGTGTTTTCAATCGCCCTCCTCCCTGGAGATCTTCTTCCGAGATGATGGAGAGTGACACGCCTTTCTCCGCCTTCGCCTAATAGGGGATGATATCGAGGTATCGTCCTAAGGGTCCTCTCGACGCTAAGTAGTGCAGGAAACGCAAAAGGCGCAACCAAGGTGGTGCCTCTCACACTCGTGGTCTGGGAATCAAGAATGACGCCCCAAACCGTCGGTTTATAGCCGGAGACGATTCTGGAGGCTAAGCTTTATTCCTTCAAAGGAATGGCGATTCAAGGGCGTTTCCAAAGACCTAGGAGCCCCGTAAATGCTGAAGGACATGCTACGACAAGCGCCCATTTCAGAGGAGCACCGCCTTGATGGTTACGGGTGGTCAAAAAGGTTCTATCTGCAAAGAGTGGATTGAACGAGGCCTTCACGAGCCTTCTAAGAGGTTTTGAGGTTTGTGATGTAATTTTGTCAATTGAATTTTATTGACAGAATGCACTTGTTGTATATGTAGTAGCCCCTGAGGCTCGGATTGCCTTCCCAAGGAGGCGATTAGAGGATCAAAGAGTTATGCTCGTGTATTAACCTTGATTTAACTTGAATACAGTGCTACCTCCCTCCCGTGGCTGCCCAAAATACTGGAAGTGGTTTAATCAGCAATGAAAGCTGGAAATTATGGAGGATGACATTGCATTGATCAACAAGCCGCCTTGACGACGACCACAAGGTATATATTTCGAGCATTCCTTACACCAATGTGCTTGACGCTGAAAAGAGTTTTATATGAAACATGCATGAATGCGTATGGTGCTGCCGTCAGGAAGCTTCTTTAAGGAGCTAGTCCGAGCCAAGGAGCAGGCCCGGTTTAGTAATGCGATCGACGAAAAGGCATCGGCTGAGTTGAAAGCCGAACAAGCTGCACAACGCCAAGATTTAGGAGAAGACGCCCACCATGGCGCATTTAATTAAAGAATGCGATTAGCCAGAAACTTCTTGAGAAGGAAAATGAAGCCAAACGGCCGAACTGGACAAGGCCATACAAGAGGCGTAGAGAAGCTGGTCTCAATCCAGAGCGCCCGTGAGGAGATCCTAAAGCTGGGAGATTGCGGCCGGCAAGCCTTTTTTGTTACGTGCTAAGTTCGCAATCCGAACTATGCTCAGCTTAACTAAGTATGGAGTTCTTCTGACGAATTTTTAGACTTGTCGGGTGTTCTGTCTGGTGGCGAAGCTTACCATGCGCGAGAGGGTATGCAACGGAGAAGTTTTTCTAGTCACAATTTGGGCACAAAGCGCCTACCGTTGTTGAATGAACAGATGTCCTAAAGGCAATAGCTGCATAGGATATCCGACGCTGGCTTGAAGGATGTCGAATCCGGTTGTCCCAGCGCCAATCGAGCCTATTCCGGGAGCTACTTCGATCCGTACAAAGACTTGTTTGTGCAGGTCGCTGAATCGATAAGCTTGGCGAAGCGCCATGCTGTATTGAAGGTGCACGGATGGCCTTTTCCCGAGTCAAGACATTCTCGGGAAAGATGAAGGCCATCAACATCGCGACGAAGAGTCCGCCCAAGGGCAAGGACCGTAATGAGCCGGAGCATTATTTTGAAGACGTCCTGGAAGCCGCCCGCCTGATAGAGGATCAATGCTCGAAGAACATAATGTTCGAGTGAGGTGTATTAGAATTGTAAAGAAAAAATTATAATTAATCTATTTATGTTTTGCTTGAAAGCTTGAATTCCTCCTCCTATGGCCGCTTAAATATAATCTGAAAGTTTTCAATGTCTTTACTCGTAGAGGAAGCACGGGGTGTTCGGAAAATCATTTAATCACTCTTTATCCAACGCCTTGGTCCGTGAAGGAGGTGATAATGCAGTAACAGTGCAATCGGACTATAAGGCATTAACACTTTCACTTAGCCATAGGAGTTTTATGGTGGGGCTACGACATAACCCTTGGTATGTATGCGCGCGATGGAGCCTTGCATATCTCGATCCTAAAAGATCCTCGTGTTACACGTAGAATCGCTAAAGATTCCAATAAGTCGCCAAGTGGTTGACCAACTCTCGCTGCATCATGACACAGCCGCTTTCTACCGAGGTGCTCATCCGTTTAGGCCAGGCACAATCGCAGAAGTTCTCTTTACTACCCTAGCCGATAGAGCGAACATAGGGTAGTGATACGCTCCAACGTATCTATAATTTTTGATTGTTCCATGCTATTATATTACCCCTTTGGATGTTTATGGGCTTTATTTTACACATTTATATCATTTTGGGACTAACCTACTAATCGGAGGCCCAACCCATATTGCTGTTTTTTTGCCTATTTCAGTATTTCAAAGAAAAGGAATATCAAACGGAGTCCAAACGAATGAAACCTTCGAGCGTGATTTTTGGAACAAACGTGATCCAGAGGACTTGGAGTGCAAGTCAAGAAGTAGCCGAGGCCTCCACGAGATAGGAGAGCCCCCTATAGGGCGCGCCTCGTCTTCATGGGCCTCAAGCTGCCACCGACGCATTTCTTCCTCCCATATATATACCGCGCACATCTTAAACATCCAAAGCACCACTAAACACAATTTCCACCGCCAGAATCCTTCAGATCCGCGAGATCCCATCTTGGATCCTTCGCCAAGCACTCACGGAGGGGGAATCAAACCAATGGAGGGCCTCTACATCAACATCCTTGCCCCTCCGATGAGTTGTGAGTATACTGGCACACACCTGCAGGTCCATAGTTATTAGCTAGATGGCTTTCTTCTTCTTTGGATCTCATTACAATGTTCTCCCTCTCTTGTGGAGATCTATTCGATGTAAACTCTTTGCTGCAGTGTTTGCTCTAGATCCCATGAATTGTGGGTTTATGATCAAGTTTATCTATGAATAATATTTGAATCTTCTTCTGAATTCTTTTATGTATGATTGAGTTATCTTTGCAAGTCTCTTCTAATATCGTGGTTTCGCCTACTAGATTGATCTTTCTTGCCATGGGAGAAGTGCTTAGCTTTGGGTTCAATCTTGTGGTGTCCTTACCCAGGATGTAAAGGGTTGCAAGGCACGATTGTATTGTTGCCATCGAGAATAACAAGATGGGATTTATATCATATTGCATGAGTTTATCCTCTACATCATGTCATCTTGCTTAATGCTCACTTCTATTTTTATGAACTTAATACTCTAGATGCATGCCGGATAGCGATCGGAGTGGAGTAATAGTAGATGCAGCAAGGTGAGTCGGCCTACTTGTTATGGATGTGATGCCTATATACATGATCATGCCTAGATAATCTCATAACTATGCGCTTTTCTATCAATTACTCGACAGTAATTTGTTCACCCACCGTATTACGCTATGCTATCGTGAGAGAAGCCACTAGTGAAACCTATGGCCCCCAGTTCATCTCTTATCATATTTGCTTTCAATCTACTTTTATTTGCATCTTTACTTTTTTGCATCTATATTACAAAATACCAAAAATATATTTATCTTATCATACTATCTTTATTAGATCTCACTTTCGCAAGTGGTCAGAAGGATTGACAACCCCTTTATTGCGTTGGTTATGCAGTTCTCGCTTGTTTGTGTAGGTGCGTGACTTTTGAGAAGCTTCTCCACCGCATTGATACCTTGGTTCTCAAACTGAGGGAAATATTTACGCTACACTTGCTGCATCACCCTCCTCTCTTCGAGCAAAAACCAACGCAAGCCTGGAAGACGTAGCAGGTAGCAAGCACAGAGCGGCAACCCAACTATTGACCCAAGACAATGATTCGAGCTGATGCATATAAGACCAAACTCATACGCCAAGCACACTTTAGAGATGTTCGACTTTTGCCGGCAACTCGCTTGTTCTCGCATCGAGCCCCCGGCAGGTTATGCCGAGGTGCATTTGTAAAGCAGCCATAAGGCCGTATCTCATTGTGGAAAGAGTATGGAAAATTGGTTCAGTATGAGGTTTATCGAGCAGTAGAAATATGCCAATGATATATTTATGTATATATATACAAAAAGGAAACTACAAACCCGCTATTTGACATGCTCTGGGTCGGGATCAGAGGAAAAAGGGCATAGTACATGCTCGAATAAAGAGTGCGGTCTACAAAAGTTATTTTGGACCTATCCTATTGCATATACCGTCCGGCCCCTGGGAGGGAACTCTTAATGTAAGTAGCCCCTTAGGTGAGTGTGCGGATCCAACTCCCATAGAGTCCGCTGTAGATGTTGTACTGCTGGTCACATGTTCTTAAGAGATGATACGTAAAAAATAAGGAAAACAGATAAAAACGTTACGAGAATGCTTTGTGGTTGTCCAGAGACAAGCTTCCGCCAATGCCCATGGTATCTTGAGGCGTGAGTGATGTAACGCTGGTGTAAATTTTGCCAAGACAAGAGGGTGGGTGGCGGAAGTCGAATCGCTATTTCCGCTCCGGTGTGGTCAAACTCAGTGAGGAAATTGTTTCGCCCTCGGTGTTCGCGCCTGAGCCGATCCGGCTTGCCTTTATCGCCTCGTGGTGGCTCCCTTGTGATCGTTAGGGTTGCTCGCCTGCTTGAGGACCCAACAGTTTCGCTGGTATGATTAGCTGCCTTATCGTGGTGACCGTGAATCGACAAGGTCTGGTCCAATATCCTCGCCAAGGGTGGATGGTCCATCCTGGTTTGCCTTTAGTGGCTTCTTCCGCTGAACGGGCTTGATTGTGAAACCCAGCGCTCACCGCTGTGTCGCCAGTATATTATTGCGATCGTTGTCTTCGCTTTGCCGCGGGCTTACCGCTGCCTCAATTTTGGAAGTGCCCGGTCACGGGCGTTACTACTTTTACGAAGCAGCCGCTTGTCTTCTCCCGCCGCAAAAGCTTAGCCGCCAGCAGCGCAAGGCTGTCATGGATTTGGGTCCTTCCGCCGAGGTGACGCGCTAGCCATTCATCTCGGACACTATGTTTGAAGGTCATGAGGGCTTTCACGTCGGACAGTCAACAATTTGGTTCTTTTGACTAAGAACCTAGTCCAGAGCCTCGGCTGACTCGCTGACTCCGGACAACGTGACTTAAGTCATCGACATCTAATGGCCGGACATATGTTCCTTGGAAGTTGTCTCGAAGGCGCCTTCCTAATCTTCCCAGCTTGCCAATAGAATTTTTCCGGTAAACTGTTTAGCAAAGACCGAAGCTGGCCCTTTAAGCTTGAGAGGTGCTACTTCTTGAGCATCATGCTGGTTTTCCCTTGAAGAGGAAAGGGTGATGTAGTAAAGAAGCGTAAGTATTTCCCTTAGTTTTTGAGAACCAAGGTATCAATCCAAAGAGGGGACCACGCTACGAGTCCCATGCACCTACACAAACAACAAGAACCTCGCAACCAATGCGATAAAGGGGTTGTCAATCCCTTCACGATCACTTACGAGAGTGAGATCCGATAGGATAATATTTTTGGTATTTTTATAACAAAGAGTAAATAAAGATGCAAAGTAAAATAAACGGCAATAGAAATAACTAAGTGTTGGAAGATTAATATGATGGGAAATAGACCCGAGGCCATATGTTTCACTAGTGGCTTCTCTCAAGAGCATAAGTATTACTTGGGTAAACAAATTACTGTCGAAAGCAATTCATAGAATTGAGCATAGTTATGAGAATATCTAGGTATGATCCTGTATATAGGCATCATGTCCATGGCTAAGTAGACCAAAACGATTCTGCATCTACTACTATTACTCCATTACATCGACCGCTATCCAAAGATGCATCTAGAGTATTAAGTTCATAAGAACAAGAGTAATGCTTTAAGTAAGATGACATGATGTAGAGGGATAAACTCATGCAATATGATATAAATGAAGGAAATATGCCCTAGAGGCAATAATAAAGTTATTATTTATTTCTTATTTCATGATAAATGTTTGTTATTCATGCTAGAATTGTATTGACTAAAAAACATGATACATGTGTGAATACATAGACAAACAGAGTGTCACTAGTATGCCTCTACTTGACTAGCTCGTTGATCAAAGATGGTTATGTTTCCAAGCCATAAACAAAGAGTTGTCATTTGATTAATGGGATCAAATCATTAGAGAATGATGTAATTGACTTGACCCATCCCGTTAGCTTAGCACTCCGATCGCTTAGTATGTTGCTATTGCTTTCTTTCATGACTTATACATTTTCCTATGACTATGAGATTATGCAACTCCATTTAACGGAGGAACACTTTGTGTGCTACCAAACGTCACAACGTGAACGGGTGATTATAAAGGTGCTCTACTGTGTGTTCCGAAGGTACTTATTGGGTTGGGGTATTTCAAGATTAGGATTTGTCATCCGATTGTCGGAGAGGTGTCTCTCGGCCCACTCGGTAATGCACATCACTATAAGCCTTGCAAGCATTGTAACTAATGAGTTAGTTGCGGATGATGTATTACGTAACGAGTAAAGAGACTTGTCGGTAACGAGATTGAACTAGGTATTGAGATACCGACTAATCTCAATCTCGGGCAAGTAACATACCAATGTCAAAGGGAACAACGATGTTGTTATGCGGTTTGACCGATAAAGATCTTCGAGAATATGTGGAGCCAATATGAGCATCCAGGTTCCGCTTATTGGTTATTGACCGAGACGGTCTCGGTCATGTCTACATAGTTCTCGAACCCGTAGGGTCCGCACGCTTAAAGTTCGGCTGACGTTATATTATGAGTTTATGTGTTTTGATGTACTGAAGGTAGTTCGAGTCCCGGATGAGATCGGGACATGACGAGGAGTCTCAAATGGTCGAGACATAAAGATCGATATATGGACGACTATATTCAAACATCGGAAAGGTTCCAATGATTCGCGAGATTTTTCCGAGTACCAAGAGTTACAGGAATTGGCCGGGAGTATATGGGCCTTATTGGCTTTAGGGAAAGAGAGAGAGGAGAGGCTGCACCCCTCACATTGCCTAGTCCGAATTGAATAGGGGAGGGCGCCCTCCTTCCTTCTCTCTCTCCCTTTCCTTGACTCTACTCCTACTATTTGAAGGGGGGAACTCACCCAAAGGGGAGTAGGACCTCCTAGGGCACGCCATAGAGAGGGCCTCCCTCCACTCCTTTATATACGGGAGGGGGGCACCCTTGAGAGACAACAATTGATCTCTTGATCTATTATCCATGTGCGCGTGCCCCTCCACCATAATCCACCTCGATAATATCAGAAGCGGTGCTTAGACGGCTCCGCGCCGGTAGAACATCATCATCGCTACCACGCCTGTCCGGCCGACGGAACTCTCCTCAAAGCTCGGCTGGATCGGAGCTCGAGGGACGCCATCGAGCTGAACGCAGCCGAACTCGGAGGTGCCGTGCATTCGTACTTGATCGGTCGGATCATGAAGACGACGACTACATCAACCGCTAGCAGTTAACGCTCGCTGGTTCACGAGGGTACGGGACACACTCTCCTCTCTGTTGCTATGCATCACCATGTTCTTGCATGTGCGAGGATTTTTTTGAAATTACTACCTCAAAGGGCATCCGTGCCAGGTTTTATGCGAGATGTCATATGCACGAGTAGAAACAAGTGAGTTGTGGCGATATAAGTCATACTGCTTACCAGATGTCATACTTTGATTCGGCGGTATTGTTGGATGAAGCGGCCCGCACCGAGATTACGCAGACGCTACGCTGAGACTGGTTCTACCGACGTGCTTTCCACACAGGTGGCTGGCGCGGTGTCCGCTTCTCCAACTTTAGTTGAACCGAGTGTGGCTACACCTGGTCCTTTGAAGGTTAAAACAGCACCAACTTGACAAACTATCGCTGTGGTTTTGATGCGAGGTAAGAACGGTTCTTGCTCAACCCGTAGCAGCCACGTAAAAATTGCAACAACAAAGTAGAGGACGCCTAACTTGTTTTTGCAGGGCATGTTGTGATGTGATATGGTCAAAGCATGATGCTAAATTTTATTGTATGAGATTATCATGTTTTGTAACCGAGTTATCGCGAATCGGCAGGAGCCATACAAGTTGTCACTTTATTGTATGCAATGCAATCGCCTGTAATTCTTTACCTTATCACTAAGCTATAGCGATAGTCGAGAAGCATAAGATTGGCGTAGACGACAACGATGCTACGATGGAGATCAAGGTGTCGCACCGGTGACGATGGTGATCATGGCGGTGCTTCGAGATGGAGATCACAAGCACAAGATGATGATGGCCATATCATATCACTTATATTGATTGCATGTGATGTTTATCTTTATGCATCTTATCTTGCTTTGATTGACGGTAGCATTATAACATGATCTCTCACTAAATTTCAAGATAAAAGTGTTCTCCTCGAGTATGCACCGCTGCTAAAGTTCGCTGATCCGTGTTCGAGGATTATCCTCATTGCTGCACATAAAATTATGTCTTTGATGCACCGCTAGGTAGCAGACCTATTGCAGGAGGCGGATGCGGACATTATGAACGTTTGGCTAGCTCAATATGATGACTACTTGATAGTTTAGTGCACCATGCTTAACGGCTTAGAATCGGGACTTCAAAGATGTTTTGAACGTCATGGACCATATGAGATGTTCCAGGAGTTGAAGTTAATATTTCAAGCAAACACCCGAGTTGAGAGATATGAAGTCTCCAACAAGTTCTATAGCTAAAAGATGGAGGAGAATAGCTCAAGCAGTGAGCATGTGCTCAGATTGTCTGGGTACTACAATCGCTTGAATCAAGTGGGAGTTAATCTTCCAGATAAAATAGTGATTGACAGAATTCTCTAGTCACCATCACCAAGTTAGTAGAACTTCGTGATGAACTATAGTATGCAAGGGATGACGAAAACGATTGCCGAGCTTTTCATGATGATGAAATTGAGGAAGGTAGAAATCAAGAAAGAGCATCAAGTGTTGATGATTAACAAGACGACTAGTTTCAAGAAAAGGGGCAAAGGGAAGAAGGGGAACTTCAAGAAGAACGGCAAGCAAGTTGCTGCTCGAGTGAAGAAGCCCAAGTCTGGACCTAAGCCTGAGACTAAGTACATCTACTACAAGGGACTGGTCACTGGAAGCAGAACTACCCCAAGTAATTGGCGGATAAGAAGGATGGCAAAGTCAACATAAGTATATTTGATATACATGTTATTGATGTGTACTTTACTAGTGTTTATAGCAACCCCTCGGTATTTGATACTGGTTCAGTTGCTAAAAGTAGTAACTCAAAACGGGAGTTGCAGAATGAACAGAGACTAGTTAAAGGTGAAGTGACGATGTGTGTTGGAAGTGGTTCCAATATTGATATGATCATCATAGCACACTCCCTATACTTTCGGGATTAGTGTTGAACCTAAATAAGTGTTATTTGGTGTTTGCGTTGAGCATGAATATGATTTGATTATGTTTATTGCAATACGGTTATTCATTTAAGTTAGAGAATAATTGTTGTTTTTAGTTTACATGAATAAAACCTTCTATGGTCATACACCCAATGAAAAATGGTTTGTTGTATCTCGATCGTAGTGATACACATATTCATAATATTGAAGCCAAAAGATGCAAAGTTAATAATGATATTGCACCAATTTGTGGCACTGTCGTTTAGGTCATATTGGTGTAAAGCGCATGAAGAAACTCCATGCTGATGGGATTTTGGAATCACTTGATTATGAATCACTTGATTCTTGCGAACCATGCCTTATGGGCAAGATGACTAAGACTCCGTTCTCCGGAACAATGAAGCGAGCAACTGACTTATTGTAAATAAGACATACTGATGTATGCGATCCGATGAGTGTTGAGGCTCGCAGCGGGTATCGTTATTTTCTCACCTTCACAGGTGATTTGAGCAGATATGGGTATATCTACTTGATGAAACATAAGTCTGAAACATTTGAAAAGTTCAAAGAATTTCAGAGTGAAGTGGAGAATCATTGTAACAAGAAAAATAAAGTTTTTCTGCGATTTGATCGCGGAGACGAATATTTGAGTTGCAAGTTTGGCCTTCAACTAAAACAATGTGGAATAGTTTCACAAACTCATGCCACCTGGAACACCACAGCATAATGGTGTGTCCGAACGTCATAACCGTACTCTATTGGATATAGTGCAATCTATGATGTCTCTTACCGATTTACCACTATCGTTTTGGGGTTATGCATTAGAGACAGCTGCATTCACGTTAAATAGGGCACCATCTAAGTCCGTTGAGACGACACCATATGAACTGTGGTTTGGCAAGAAACCAAAGTTGTCGTTTCTTAAAGGTTGGGGATGCAATGCTTATGTGAAAAAGTTTCATCCTGATAAGCTCAAACCAAATCAGAGAAATATGTCTTCATAGGATACCCAAAGGAGACAGTTGGGTACACCCTCTATCACAGATCCGAAGGCAAGACATTCGTTGCTAAGAATGGATCCTTTCTAGAGAAGGAGTTTCTCTTGAAAGAAGTGAGTGGGAGGAAAGTAGAACTTGATGAGGTAACTATACCTGCTCCCTTTTTGGAAAGCAGTTCATCACAGAAATCTGTTCCTGTAACTCCTACACCAATTAGTGAGGAAGCTAATGATGATGATCATGTAACTTCAGATCAAGTCACTACCGAACCTCGTAGGTAAATCAAAGTGAGATCCGTACCAGAGTGGTACGGTAATCTTGTTCTGGAGGTCATGTTACTTGACCATGACGAACCTACGAACTATGAGGAAGCGATGATGAGCCCAGATTCCGCGAAATGGCTTGAGGCCATGAAATCTGAGATGGGATCCATGTATGAGAACAAACTATGGAATTTGGTTGACTTGCTCGTTGATCGGCAAGCCATAGAAAATAAATGGATCTTCAAGAGGAAGACGGACGCTGATAGTAGTGTTACTATCTACAAAGCTAGACTTGTCGAAAAAGGTTTTTGACAAAGTTCAAGGTGTTGACTACGATGAGATTTTCTCACTCATAGCGATGCTTAAGTCTGTCCGAATCTTGTTAGCAAATTGCCACATTTTATGAAATCTGGCAAATGAATGTCAAAACTACATTCCTTAATGGATTTCTTAAATAAGAGTTGTATATGATGCAACCAGAAGGTTTTGTCGATCCTAAAGGTGTTAACAAAATGTGCAAGCTCCAGCGATCCATCTATGGACTGGTGCAAGCATCTCGGAGTTGGAATATACGCTTTGATGAGTTGATCAAAGCATATAATTTTATACAGACTTGCGGTGAAGCCTGTATTTACAAGAAAGTGAGTGGGAGCACTACAACATTTCTGATAAATATATGTGAATGACATATTGTTGATTAGAAATAATGTAGAATTTTCTGGAAAGCATAAAGGAGTATTTGAAAGGAGTTTTTCAAAGAAAGACTTCGGTGAAGCTGCTTACATATTGAACATCAAATCTATAGAGATAGATCAAGACGCTTGATAAGTTTTTTCAATGAGTACATACCTTGACAAGATTTTGAAGTAGTTCAAAATGGAACAGTCAGAGAAAGAGTTCTTGCCTGTGTTACAAGGTGTGAAGTTGAGTAAGACTCAAAGCCCGACCACGCCAGAAGATAGAGAGAGAATGAAAGTCATTCCCTATGCCTCAGCCATAGGTTCTATAAAGTATGCCATGTTGTGTACCAGACCTATTGTATACCCTACACTGAGTTTGGCAAGGGAGTACAATAGTGATCTAAGGGTAGATCACTGAACATCGGTCAAAATTATCCTTAGTGGAATAAGGATATGTTTCTCGATTATGGAGGTGACAAAAGGTTCATCGTAAAGGGTCACGTCGATGCAAGTTTTGACAATGATCTAGATGACTCTAAGTCTCAATCTGGATACATATTGAAAGTGGGAGCAATTAGCTAGAATAGCTCCGTGCAGAGCATTGTTTACATAGAAATTTGCAAAATACATACGGGTCTGAATGTGGCAAACCCGTAGACTAAACTTCTCTCACAAGCAAAACATGATCACACCTTATTACTCTTTGGGTGTTAATCACATAGCGATGTGAACTAGATTATTGAATCTAGTAAACCCTTTGGGTGTTGGTCACATGACGATGTGAACTATGGGTGTTAATCACATGGTGATTTGAACTATTGGTGTTAAATCACATGGCGATGTGAACTAGATTATTATTGACTCTAGTGCAAGTGGTAGACTGAAGGAAATATGCCCTAGAGGCAATAATAAAGTTATTATTTATTTCCTTATTTCATGATAAATGTTTATTATTCATGCTAGAATTGTATTAACCGGAAACATAATACATGTGTGAATACATAGACAAACATAGTGTCACTAGTATGCCTCTACTTGACTAGCTCGTTAATCAAAGATGGTTGAGTTTCCTAGCTATAGACATGAGTTGTCATTTGATTAACGGGATCACATCATTAGGAGAATGATGTGATTGACTTGACCCATTCTGTTAGCTTAGCACTTGATCGTTTAGTATGTTGCTATTGCTTTCTTCATGACTTATACATGTTCCTATGACTATGAGATTATGCAACTCCGTTTACGGAGGAACACTTTGTGTGCTACCAAACGTCACAACGTAATCGGGTGATTATAAAGGTGCTCTGGGTGTCTCCGAAGGTACTTGTTGGGTTGGCGTATTTCGAGATTAGGATTTGTCACTTTGATTGTTGGAGAGGTATCTCTGGGCCCACTCGGTAATGCACATCACTATAAAGAGACTTGTCGGTAATGAGATTGAACTAGGTATTGAGATACCGACGATCGAATCTCGGGCAAGTAACATACCGATGACAAAGGGAACAACGTATGTTGTTATGCGGGTTGACCAATAAAGATCTTCGTAGAATATGTGGGAGTCAATATGAGCATCCAGGTTCCGCTATTGGTTATTGACCGGAGACGTGTCTCGGTCATGTCTACATAGTTTTCGAACCGGTAGGGTCCGCACGCTTAACGTTCGGTAACGATTTGTATTATGAGTTTATGTATTTTGATGTACCAAAGGTAGTTCGGAGTCCCTGATAAGATCGGGGACATGACGAGGAGTCTCGAAATGGTCAAGATGTAAAGATCGATATATTGGACGACTATATTCGGACATCGGAAAGGTTCCTATTGGTTCGGGTATTTTTCGGAGTACCAGGGAGTTACGGGAATACGGGGGAAGAAGTATATGGGCCTTATTGGGCTTTAGGGGAGAGACAGAGGCAGGCTGCGCACCCCCCAATGACTAGTCTGAATTGGACTAGGGGAGGCGGCGCCCCTCCTTCCTTCTCTTCCTCTTCCCTTCCTTGTCTCCTACTCCTACTACTTGGAAGGGGACGGCCCTCTCCCCTCCTCCAGTTCACAAATAAACTTGATCATAAACCCACAATTCATCGGCTTTACAAACACACCGCAAAAGAAGATTACATCGAATAGACCTCCACAAGAATCATGGAGAACTTTGTATAGAGATCCAAAAAGAGAGAACAAGCCATCTAGCTAATAACTATGGACCCAAGGTCTGAGGTAAACTACTCACACATCATGGAGGGGCTATGGTGTTGATGTAGAAGCCCTCCGTGATCAATGCCCCCTCCGGCAGACGCTTAAAAGGCCCCAAGATGGGATCTCATGTACAGTAAGGTTGCGCGGTGGAATTAGGTTTTGATGCTTGGTTTGGGGCAATGAGGTATATATAGGAGGAAGAAGTGCCTGGAGCACGGGCCCCACGAGGGTGGAGGGCGCCTGGGGTAGGCGCGCCCCTGCCTCGTGCTCTCCTGTTGCTTTCTTTGACGAGGCTCCAAGTCCTCCGATCACGCTTGTTCCAAAAATCACGCCTCGGTTTCATTCCGCTTGACTCGCTTGATATTCTTTTTCTGCTAAACATCAAATAGGCAAAAAACAATAATTTGGGCTCCGTTAATAGGTTAGTCCCAAAATAATATAAAAGTGTATAATAAAGCCCATTAAACATCCAAAACAGAATATAATATAGCATGGAACAATAAAAATTATAGATACGCTGTAGACGATCAAGCATCCCCAAGCTTAATTCCGCTTGTCCTCGAGTAGGTAAATGATAAAACAGAATTTTGATGTGGAATGCTACTTAGCATAATTTCAATGTAGTTCTCTTTAATTGTGGTATGAATGTTCAGATCCTAAAGATTCAAGACAAAAGTTTAATATTGACATAAAAATAATAATACTTCAAGCATACTAACTAAGCAATTACGCCTTCTCAAAATAACATGGCCAAAGAAAGTTATCCCTACAAAATCATATAGTCTAGCTATGCTCTATCTTCATCACACAAAATATTTAAATCATGCACAACCCGATGACAAGCCAAGCAATTGTTTCATACTTTTGGTGTTCTCAAACTTTTTCAATCTTCACTTAATACATGAGTGTGAGCCATGGACATAGCACTATATGTGGAATAGAATGGTGGTTGTGGAGAAGACAAAAGGACAAGATAGTCTCACATCAACTAGGCGATCAACGGGCTATGGAGATGCCCATTAATAGATATCAATGTGAGTGAGTAGGGATTGCCATGCAACGGATGCACTATAGCTATAAGTATATGAAATCTCAACAAAAGAAACTAAGTGGGTGTGCATCCAACTCGCTTGCTCACGAAGACCTAGGGCATTTTGAGGAAGCCCATCTTGGAATATACAAGCCAAGTTCTATAATGAAAATTTCCCACTAGTATATGAAAGTGACAACATAAGAGACTCTCTATCATGAAGATCATGGTGCTATTTTGAAGCACAAGTGTGGTAAAAGGATAGTAGCATTGTCCCTTCTCTCTTTTCTCTCATTTTTTCTTTTTATGGCCTTTCTTCTTTTTTCTTAGTCCGGAGTCTCATCCCGACTTATGGGGGAATCATAGTGTCGGTGTACTAGAATAGGGGTACCCTAGTACCCCGAACTCGCACGGCAGTTGCAGCGCCTCAGTCGGGCCGGGCCTGTTGGCCGCCAAGATCCTCAAAGAGCTCCCTTAGAGCCATTCAAGAACAAAGTAGTCAAGACCCCTGCAAGAGGAGCTTGCCGGAAGGCCACCCAGTATGCAAAGGAATAAGGCCCCGGCAAGAGGAGCTTGTCGGAAGGCTTGGGCGCCGAACCCCTGTTAGCGACAGTGTTCCCGCCAGCAAGGCGCTTGCCGGGCGGGCGACTCTCTTCATCTCCGCCCAGCTCACCCGCCAACGTGTCACCACGGGGTTCTCCTGAGCACGCTGGTCGACGGGCTGGCAGCCAGCCGGGAGTAGCGACAGACGGCGCTGATAAGCTACCATCGGGCGGATGGAGGCGCACTTAACGGTCCCTCATAATCGTTTCGCGATCGAGACGGGCATTGATGACCCTTGTCCCTTGTCACGAGTTAGGTATAGATTATCGACACGCATAAAGCGTGTACCAACCTAGGTTTTACCATTGTAACCTTGTCTACTTGCCGATGTGGTAACCCCTTGTGACTATAAAAGGAGGGCCGAGGGCAACGAGAGGGGTTCGCTCGCCGGTTTCTAGTCCAGCTCCACTTAGTTCATCACACTCAAGCTAGGTCTTGTTGCCAGCATTGCTCCCTAGCAAGAACACAAGATAATCCACAAAGCAGCAGAGAGAGTATTATCTCCGAGAGCTCCGGTGGGTAAAACCTCGTGTGCACCGCCGATCCGCCTTTCAGGCAACCTCCGCCTCCGAACCACAAGGGACCCAGGTCCGTGAGGTGCTCGTGGAGCACGATCAGCTCTTTCCCCGACATCTTTGGCGCGCTGTAGAGGGCGCCGAGGCTGTGTGAACCCGTCCGCGGTCGCACTAGCAACTCCATCGACGCCTTTCGCCGACATGGCGCCGAAGAAGAAGCCTTCGCAGAAGCTCGAGCTGTCTGCTGCGAACCCACCACCACCGGAGCTGCTGTGGTGGGGAAACGCTGGCGGAGGGACCGCGCCGCCGAAGAGCCCACGATGCTGCCAGTCCAAAGACAACGCGCGCGCCGGGCGCCTGACCTGCACCGGCTCGTTACAGAGGCGCGATGATAGCGCCATGATACCCGCTGCACCATACGATCTTTTGGACCAAGGCCAGCCGAGGATCCCGAGGTCTCGAGACCCGATGCACCTCAAAGATGTCGTGACGAGTGGGTACGGTTTGCAGCGGATGCTGCCCTCCTAACTTGGTTAGAGTCCGAGCACATCCCGCTTTTCGCCTCGCAGCCGCTGCACCAACCACACCAGCGAAGCCTTGGCAGAGCTTAGTTACTACTAGATTACCCTCCGACGGCCGATAAGGTCGACGAGTGGAGGGCCACGATTCAGAGTCTCATCGCTTCGCTAACGGCGACGCCCCGCTGCAATCGAAGCGCCGCAACCACGGGCGGGCGAAAGGCGCGAGCCGACGGTGACAGACTTGCGGGGTGCACCCACAAGTACACTCCCTTCCCGGAGGCTAAGATCGCCGACTCGCCGGATCCACTCGACAAGATCCACCGGCGCGCTCGGATCTCGCGAGCCTGCCGGACTAACGCCAAATCCTTCGAACGACAAGAAGAGGACGCCGAACCCGTATGAGCGCCAAGAGAAGCGCCATAATCCGACCATGCGCCGGGCTCATTGTCGATATGCATGCGCCAGGGAACCAGCGACTTGTCAGACGCGTGGGTTGCCCCTGCTCACTGTGAGCTGCGGCAAGTCCGTGGCCCGACAAGAAAAACTTCAAACCAGATTGCCGAGAAGTACGACGGCAGGACACACCCATCGGAGTTCCTCAAAGATCTACTCCATCGCGTGCAAGCGCGGGGACGAGACGACAAGATCCTCGCCAACTACTTTCCCTTCGTGCTCAAGCCAAACGCCGATCTTGGCTCATGCACTTGCCGGATGGCTCTATTTCTTCTTGGGCAGATTTGTGCCATCGCTTTGTTGCCTTCACAAAGGCCACAAGCCTCATGGCCAAGAGAGTGATTCCACCTGCTTGCCTGTATGGGGGGGAGTCTCAGCAAATTTATCCAAAGATTCAATGAGTGCACTACAACATCCTGACGTTCACCCTGCAAGCGTAATTAGTGCATTTCATCGTAATGTACGAAACCGCAGGATGAGGGAAGAGATGGCGATGTGCAAAGTGAAAGACGCCGCAGTTCACGCCTGGCCGGCAAGTGTGCACGCTACGAAGAGGGGAGAAGGCTCCGTGAGAGAGTGGGAGCAGAGTCTGACAAGGAAGGGACCGCCCGCAAGGAATAGCCAGTGCGTAACAACAGAGGAAGAAAACCAAGAAGTACTAGTTGTCGAGCAGTCCGGCAAGGATGGTGCCGCCAACAAAGCCAAGGTCAAGGCTCCGCAAGGAGGTTGCCGACGCCGCCGCTAAGCCGTGGGCGGCACGACAAGCCCGGCAGCTCCAACAAGCAAGATCAGAAAATCCACCGCACTAAGGGCCACGATCTCCTGAGCTGCAAGAAAGTCGAGCAGCTTGTTGAGCTACGAAAGCTGAATCGAGCAGCAGACAAGGAGAAAGCCCAAGAAGGTGCAGGAAGCAAGAAAAAGAGACCCGGCGGGAGGACGCCAGGCAAGGCCAAGCAACGGCAAGGAGACAGACCTCCCGTGGGTCCGAAAGGAAGAAGATGAAGATGAAGATGACGAGGATTATGAAGATGATGAAGCTGATGAGCAGGAGTTTCAAAAGGCAACAGAGGTCCCTCAAGGCCGACGGAGGTGCATCTTCGATACTCACACCACCAACTCAAGCAATGGATGCGTGAGGTCAATGCAGCAGAATCCATCCATAGAGTCACGCAAACCTCTCAAGTGGTCCAAGCACGCCCATCATCTTTGACATTGAGGATCACCCGATCGATCACCGCGGTCGGGTGCTTGTCGATGTTGGTCTCACCAACCATCCGCAACCTCAAGGTCACAAAGATGCTGTTGACGGCGGGCCGGCCTGAATTTGATATCCTCTCGCAGACTCGAGACTTCAAATCCTCGACGGCGAGCTCAAGAAACGGTACTTTCCAAGGAATCAACCCAGAAGGAGCAAGCCCAAGGGAAGATCACTGCCGTAACATTCGGCAAGGAGCTCAACTTCGAACGAGAGGGTCACGCTCGACGTCCAGCCCATTTCCCATTGCCTTCCTAATGGCATACTTGAGCGCCCAGACTCGCCAAGTTCATGGTCAGCCTCATTATGCTTACAACCTACTCAAGATGCCCGCCCGATAAGGTCATTTCTGTCCATGGCGACAAGAAAGATGCACTTATCTCGCGCCACAAGATTTACCGGATGCAGCAGCCTGACAGATAGCAAAACCACTTACCTGAAGCTCCCGGGCGAAGAAGAAGACCACTAGGTCCGCAAGAGCACTGCTGTTCACTCCGCAAGCGCACTCTCTTCGGAGTGCTGCGCCACGCGAGGACGCACCATCGAGCTCCACCGCAAGTGCAACAAGACGATGGCAGCTCCGCCAAAGACCAAGAAAGTGCCCGCCAAGGAGGACGACCGGTGGTACCTTCACCATCAAGCCACGCTTGATCCTAAATAGGAAGGCGTGCTGCTTTCCCAAGGGCGTAATCGTCGATATGTTTGCATGGCAACCATCCGACATCCCCGTGTTCCTGTGAAAGTAATTGAGCACCACCTAGCTGTTCCGTCCCCACGCCGAGGCCCTTCAAGCAAAAAGTTAGAGACAAGTAGTGAGCGCCAAGAGTTCATAGCGTAAGAAATCAAGAAATTGGAAGCAGAGGCTTGTCGAGGAGTCTCCACCCCACTGGTTGGCCAATCCGGAGTGGTACGCAAGGCTAATGGGAAATGGAGACTTTGTATTGACTTCACGATGTTAATAAAGCTTGTCCAAGG
>JAHIAM010006064.1:0-78827 GCA_021605205.1 Aegilops longissima | reverse complement strand
ATGATTTTATATGCACTTTTGAAAGGCCTGATTTGCAAGAAAGTGAGTGGAGCACTACAGCCTTTCTCGATAAGTATATGTGAATGACATATTGTTGATCGGAAATAATGTAGAATTATTCTGCAAAGCATAAAGGAGTGTTTGAAAGGAGTTTTTTCAAAGAAAGACCTCAGTGAAGCTGCTTACATATTGAGCATAAAGATCTATAGAGATAGATCAAGACGCTTGATAAGTTTTTCAATGAATACATACCTTGACAAGATTTTGAAGTAGTTCAAATTGGAACAGTCAAAGAAAGAGTTCTTGCCTGTGTTACAAGGTGTGAGATTGAGTAAGACTCAAAACCCACCACGGCAGTAAAATAGAAAGAGAATGAAAGTCATTCCCTATGCATCAGCCATAGGTTCTATAAAGTATGTCATGTCAGGTACTGATCTATTGCATACCCTACCACTAAGCTTGGCAAGGAGTGCAATAGTGATCTAGGAGTAGATCAATGGACAGCGGTCAAAATTATCCTTAGTAGAATAAGGAAATATTTCGATTATGGAGGTGATAAAAGAGCCCGTCAGAAGAGTTACATCGATGCAAGTTTTTACACTGATCCGATTTACTCTAAGTCTCAATCTGATACATATTGAAAGTGGAGCAATTAGCTAGAGTAGCTCCGCAGAGCATTGTAGACATAGAATATTTGTAAAATACATACGGCTCGAATGTGACAGTCTGCTGACTAAAATTATCTCACAAGCAAAACATGATCACACCTTAGTACTCTTTGGGTGTTAATCACATAGCGATGTGAACTAGATTATCGACTCTAGTGAACCCTTTGGGTGTTGGTCACATGTCGATGTGAACTATGGGTGTTAACCACATATAGATGTGAACTATTGATGATAAATCACATGGCGATGTGAACTAGATTATTGACTCTAGTGCAAGTGGGAGACTGAAGGAAATATGCCCTAGAGGCAATAATAAAGTTATTATTTATTTCCTTATATCATGATAAATGTTTATTATTCATGCTAGAATTGTATTAACCGGAAACATAATACATGTGTGAATACATAGACAAATGTATAGTCACTAGTATGCCTCTACTAGACTAGCTCATTAATCAAGATGGTTATGTTTCCTAACCATAGACATGTGTTTTCATTTGATTAATGGGATCACATCATTAGGAGAATGATGTGATTGACATGACCCATTCCGTTAGCTTAGCACTTGATCGCTTAGTATATTGCTATTGCTTTCTTCATGACCTATACATGTTCCCGTAACTATGAGATTATGCAACTCCTGCTACCGGAGGAACACTTTGGTACTACCAAACGCCACAACGAATCGGGTGATTATAAAGGAGTACTACAGTGTCTCCAAAGGTACTTGTTGGGTTGGCGATTTGAGATTAGGTTTTGTCACTCCGATTGTCTGGAGAGGTATCTCTCGGCCTTCTCAGAACACACATCACATAAGCCTTGTAAGCATTACAACTAATGAGTTAGTTGTGAGATTATGTATTACTTAACGAGTAAAGAGATTTACCAAGAACTAGATTGAACTAGGTATTGATACCGACGATCAATCTCGGTAAGTAACATACCGATGACAAAAGGAACAACGTATGTCGTTATGCGGTTTGACCGATAAAGATCTTCAGAGAATATGTAGGAACCGATATGGGCATCCAGGTTCCGCTATTGGTTATTGACCGAGAATAGTTCTAGGTCATGTCTACATAGTTCTCGAACCCGTAGGGTCCGCACGCTTAAGGTTTCATGATGCTATATTATGAGTTTGCATGTTTTGATGTACCAAGGAGTTCGAGTCCCGGATGAGATCGGGACATGACGAGGAGTCTCAAATGGTCGAGACGAAAGATTCATATATTGATGATATGTTTAGGCTAAGGGTCAAGCTTCCATGAGGTTTTAGGTCGGTGCAAAAGGAGTTTTATGAGGGTGGGGCCAAACGCCGAGACCTCAAGGGCGTTCGGCCCCGGGCTGCACGCCGAGGCCCATGGCGTCGGACCAGACGCCAAGGATTGTGGCTTGGTCCCGAGTCCGAGTGGGACTTTGCCTTTCGGCAAAACCGACTTTGAGGAGGTTTTTGCTCCAAGTTTCACCCCGGCTCAACATATAAATAGAGGGGCAGGGCTAGCACCAAAGACACAACAATTGATTCCTTGATCTCTTAGCCGCAGCGGTGCCCCTTCCACCATATTCCACCTCGGCCATATCGTCAGCAGAGTTTAGGCGGCCTCGCGCCGTAGAGCATCATCATCGCCACCACGCCGTCAGGTCGACGGAACTCATCCCCGACACTTTGCCGGATCGAGTCCGGGATCGCCATCGAGCTGAACGGTGCGTAACTCGGAGGTGCCGTGACGCTCGTGCTTGGATCGGTCGGATCGTGAAGACGCATTTACTACATCAACCGCTGTTGTTATAACGCTCGCTTGGTTCACGAGGGTACGTGGACGACACTCTCCTCTCGCTGCTATGCCATCACCATGGTCTTGTGTGTGCGAGGAAATTTTTGAAATTATTACGCTCACAACACCCGGTCGCCCTCGCCATCCGCGGCACCCGGAGGTTGATTTTTCCCTTGCCCGAAATCCACCAAGTCCCGAATTATTTTGCATTATCTTGCCATATTCATCATGTCAGATTCTCGCATCCGTAGCCCGCTTTGCGCGTGTAGCATACCGGTTTGTTTGTCTCGATGAGTACATCATTTCATCTCATTGCATCATTTTCATTTGAGCTCATCTTGATGCCCGAAATGCTGTTAGAAGAGGGCTATGTGATGTTAGTTTCAGATTCTTATCAGAACATGCACTTTTGTCATTTTTGCCATGATTGATGTGTGCATCCTATGAACTTGAGTCCTACATGTGTTTTGTAATATGCCATGCCATATTTACAGGGGTGTATGCCATGTATTTTTGTGATCTCTGTGGTGACTAGCACAAGCATGCAAACTAGGCTTCATGATGTTGCTGATTTCAGCCCCTGTTCTGCTGATATTTTTATTCCATGTAAACTTGATGCTACCGAGAGATCCATGCTTATTTTGAGTTACTTCAGTAAGGATGTTTTGAACAGATTTTTATTCTCTATCCATCCATGCCCTTGTTTGCAATTATGGAGGGCCATAGCTTGAGTCAATCGAGCTCTAATTTTGCTATGAAATATTTCCTGGCAGGTTGTTTACATGTTATTCAATTTTGCCAAGGTTGTTGTAGTTGATCCGTGTATGCTATGATGTTGTTCTTGCCATTCTTAGCTTCATAAACATGTCTTATTACTGTTGGTTGGCTTGACATGCCATGTATTACTCTGTGGTGAGTGATTCAAGCTCACCAACATGCCTACTTATTGTTGTTCCTGCCATGTTTAAATCTGTAATATAACTTGCCATGTTTACATGGGTGCCATCATATCTTCTGATCCTTTTTGGCTCATGGTCAGTAAGGGACTTTTGTTCTATGCAATTAGTAGATTCATGCCATGCCTTTTTTTGCCATGATGAGTTCCTGTAACATGTTGTTTGATAGCTCTAAACATTGCAACCTGATGTTATTTCTGCTAAAGTATGAAACTGTTATTATTTGCAATCTTGCCATGTCATTTTGAGCATGTTCTAGTGATTTCTGGAGATAGCTCAGTGTTCATGTTTTGTCATGCTTTACCTGTAAATCATGCCCATGCCTTTTGTTATCATGTTGAGATGTTTTATCTTGTTGTTTAGGTGCTTGCAATATGCCTAGTTGCTGTTTTGGATGATTGTTGTCATGTCTTGTATAAACTGTATGTGTTGAACTGCTGTTCGCTTTTGAGTGTGCTCTATATGAAACTTGCTTAGAATTGCATGTAGTTTCATATTATCATGTTGCATCCTTGTTTTGAGAGTGTTTGCTTGATTTTGTATGCATTTTGCATCAATGCCATGTTTAACTTGTTTTGCTCATATCTTCTAGGCCGTAGTCTCAATCTAATGAACTTTATATGTAACTTGACTAGAATTTCGTAGATCATCGTGGTGCATCTTAACTTGCTGTTTAACAACTTGAACATAAGGGTTATTCAGATCTGGACCAATTTCGAATTTTGCATATGAGGACTTACCGGAATTGTTATATGTTGTTTCCGGCCTCTTTTAAACTTGCTTTGATGTGTTGCTCTTGTATGCATCATCTCTTGCCATGAGTAGCTTCATGTAGCCTTGTCATGCATCATGCTTGGTTGCGCATCATGTCTTGTTCATGTGTGGTGTGTTTACTTTGTTGTGTGCTTCTTTTCGATAGTTCCTGCTTGCTATGCATTGTGAGGATTCGCTCGCTCACGCTTGGTTCGGCTTCATCCGCTCATCTTCTTCATGGACTCGTTCTTCTTCCTTATGGATTTCGTGCAAGATGATCGCTACCCTCGATCTCATTACTATCATTGCTATGCTAGTTGCTTCGTTTCTATCGCTATGCTGCGCTACCTATTACCTGCTTATCAAGCCATCCCAAATTGCCATGTCAGCCTCTAACCTTTTTCCCTTCCTAGCAAACCGTTGTTTGGCTATGTCACCGCTTGCTCAGCCCTCTTATAGCGTTGTTAGTTGCAGGTGAAGATGAAGTTTGTTCCTTGTTGAACATGGAGATGTTGTTCCTTGTTGGAACATGTTTACTTGTTGGGATATCACAATATATCTTATATTATTAATGCATCTATATACTTGGTAAAGGGTGGAAGGCTCCGCCTTATGCCCGGTGTTCTGCTCCACTCTTGCTGCCCTAGTTTCCATCATATCGGTATTATGTTCCCGGATTTTGCGTCCCTAACGCAATGGGTGATTTATGGGACCCCTTGACAGCTCACTTTGAATAAGACTCCTCCAAAGAAGGCCCAACCTTGGTTTTACCATTTGCCTCACCACCACCTACTTTTCCTTGGGAGTCGCTTCTCGAGGGTCATCTTTATTTAGCCCCCGGCCGCTGCTTTTCTAAGTGCTGGTTCAAACGAGCAGATCATGGGGCCACCTTGGGGAAACTTGAGGGTTGGTTTTACTCAGAGGATGTCTCATCCGTGTTGCCCTCGAGAACGAGATATGTGCAGCTCCTATCGGGATTGTCGGCGATCGGGCGGTCTTGCTGGTCTTGTTTTATTACCGTCGAATGTCTTGTAGCCGGATTCCGAGACTGATCAGGTCTTCCCGAAGAAGGAATATCCTTCGTTGATCGCGAGAGCTTATTATGGGCTTGTTGGGACACCCCGCAGGTATAAACTTTCGAGAGCCGTGCCCACGGTTATGTGGCGATGGGAATTTGTTAATATCCGTTGTAGTAAACTTGAAGCAAACTCTTCTAAAATACACCAACCGTAGCGAATCGTGGAGTGTCTCTTTTCGGGTTGATCGAGAGGAGAACACGGTTTCGGGTTATGTCTCGACGTAAGTAGGAGTTCGTGATCACTAATTGATCATTACTAGTTGACGACTGCCTTTGTTTCTCTTCTCGCCTCATTTATGTATGTTAGCCACCATATCATGCTTAGTCGCTGCTGCAACCTCACCACTTTACCCCTTCCTTCCCTTTAAGCTTTGCTAGTCTTGATACCCATGGTAATGGGATTGCCGAGTCCTCGTGGTTTCACAGACACTACAACATCGCCAGTGTACAGGTTATGCGATGATCATGACGCGAGAGCGATGTTTGCTTGTATTGGAGTTCTTCTTCCGCTTCTTCTTCGATCAGGGATAGGTTCCGTGTCGGCAGCCTCGCCAGCAGGTGGTGGATGTCGCTTGAGCTTCGCTTATGTTTTATCCGTAGTCGGATGTTGATCTTGTATATGATGTTGATGTATTCTGTGGCACTTGTGCCTTATGTATGTATCCCCACTATTATGTAATGTTGATGTAATGATATCCACCTTGCAAAAGCGCCTTCAAGATGCGCTTCTATCCTTGGTGGGACCTTCAGTTCCTTTAGTATAGGGTCGATCTGGGCGTGACAAGTTGGTATCGAGCCTCGACCCAACCCTAGGAGCCCCTTGATTGATCGTAGTTTGGCCGTTGTTGAGTCTAGAAGAAAACTGTTTTTGAGTCTAGTTATATCGAGAGTAGGAATTCTTTTTACCCTCTTCCCTTCAAATTTTTCTTTAGGCTCACCCAGCTTGGTTTTCCTAGTAGTTGTTCCTCACTCTTTTATCCGTGCATTTCACGTCAAGTGACTTGAGCCTCTTCATCTTTGAGTCCAATCCTCGCTTGTTTTCTTTTCTCGCTCGCCCACCCTTCTTCTTCTCGTGAGCCGAGTCCATAATTGAGTATCCATCCTACTGTGCAAAGTCTTTGCTTTCTTTTCTTCAATGATTTCAACCGTGTTTTCTCTTCAAGATATTCGCGATTTCCCTTCCAGCTTGCCTCGTGTTTTTCCCGCCTCCCACCCTTTTTCTTCCCGTAGTCCGACTCTCTCTCGACCAGCTATCTCATTCGTATGAACCTCTTCAGCCTTTCAGAATTATTTCAACCGTGAATTTCGCCTTGTTCGGCATTCTTCATCCCTTTCTTTTTCTCGTGCACTCAATTCAAGTTTTTCGTGTTGATCGATTCTTTCCTTGGATCAAGTGTTTTCCTTGCTCGCTCTCCTCTTGCCGCTTTATCCTTCCGAGTGCTCAAGTCATCTCGAGATTTGTCGGTGTTTCAATTAATTCGAGGTTATCACCTCATTCTAATATTTCAATTGTTCCGTGCATCATCTATCTCTTCAACAATCCTTTCCGACGGTGTTATCTATTCAAGGCCCTAACCCACAGTGTCTTTCCTGTGATCTTACCCGACTCTTTAATTTCCTGAGCTATTCCCAATTCTTTTCAAGTGTGACGAATAATGGATTCCATCACCACATGCCTTTTCCAAGATCAATTTCAAATCATTTCATTGTTGGCTCAACCTCTCTGCTTTCATTCTTCCGAGTATCTCATTAATTTTGGTGGTGTTTCGTCATCATTTGAAGATTGAAGTAGAGTTTTCTTAAATCTTGTCCATTCTCCGAGATTCATGGTGATAGCTCGATGTTATCCTATCTAGTTGTTTCCAGCCAGTGCAATTCTTTTCATCCATCCGAGTATTTCAGAGTTGTTTTCCGCCTCGATCATCCGGAGGTCATCTTTTCGAATATTTCTTCGCTCCAAGTTTTCAGCTTCGTTTCATCTCAATATTCTTCCGTGCTTCGCTCAAGCATTCATTAATCAGTTCGCGATCTCTTCGCTCTCTTGTCTCAAATTTTCCTCAAGTATCTTCGTGGTTTCTAATTCTTCCGCGATTCGCTTTCTTCTTCGCTCATTTTCATTTCTAACGGCGGTTCATTCAAGATTCTTTTATTTGATTATCATTTAATCCTTTCGTTTTCTTCAACCCTACCGTAGTTCATGAAGACTCTTCCAGCTTTGTGCT
The DNA here is from genome assembly GCA_021605205.1 of Aegilops longissima. Lineage (NCBI taxonomy): Eukaryota > Viridiplantae > Streptophyta > Magnoliopsida > Poales > Poaceae > Aegilops > Aegilops longissima. The sequence continues at coordinate 71,375 of JAHIAM010006064.1, read as the reverse complement.
ATCCCTTTCTCATTTTGTGATATGTCACTTCAATTCTTTTCAAGAAGAATAAGTAGTTTGCAAAATCCATTGTTTGTCATCAATTTAATTTGATGAAGGATAACCATACAATAAATCTTATTCTTATTTCATCCTAGTGATTAATCCTTCCTTCGAGTTTGTTCGTGAGGAATAAATTCTAGTTCCAAGTCTTTTCATCTTTTCATTTCCGGAGTTCAAAATTTCCTCAGCCATTTCGTCGGAACCTCCATCTAAATCAACGCAAGGCTTTAGTCTTATTCTTTACATCCTTCATTCCTATCTCATCATCTTTTGTCACCGGAGTTCTTCATGGTGGTTCTTCATGATTTAATTCATTTTTCAAGAGTTCATCAAGATTCTTGTTGGAGGAGTTCAAGTATCTTTTGTTCTCGCATCTCAAGCGCATATAAGTCTCTCAGATTCTTTTGAAGTGGAGTTTTGCATTTCTTCGCTCCTCTCAGCTACCCAATCATTTCCGCTTGTACGGTTATCACCTCATAATTTCTGAGATGTTGTCCATAAGACCACAACAAACTTATTCTTTCGTTGTTGATTCTCTCAACAACTTCGCTCAACCCTTCCTTCTAAGCTCATTTCATTCCACTCTTTTTAATTCTTTCCGGAGGTTTTGTGTCATGTCTTCATCAGTGTCATTCCATCTCTCAAGTTCAAGTTCTATTCCTCCATGTTTTAGCCGGAGTGCTGCCTAAATCCTTTCAGCCTTATCCGCTTTTTTTCATTCTAACCACTCCGTTAGAACGAGTGGTTTCATAGTCTATCTGATTCTGTGAGCGCTCGATTTCGCCATTTTCGCTGCTCCTCTCTCTTTGTTCTTATTTCACCTCATCCCTTTTCTTCCGTTCGTCCTAAGATCTCGGACGAGATCTCTTGTTAGTGGAGGAGTGTTGTAACGCCTGGATTCGGCGCGCCAGTGTCATTCAGTTATTCGCCGTCCGCTGCTATGTTATGTGCTTGCGTGTTGAAATTTGCCATGTCATCATCTGCATTTTATATCATGTCATCATGTGCATCGACGCATACGTGTTCGCCTCATGCATCCGAGCATTTTCCCTGTCCGCTTTTGCAATCCGCACTCCTATGTCTCCCGCACCCCTTTTTCCTCTTTTCGTGCGGGTGTTAAACGGTCTCGAATGGCCCGAGGTTTGTCAAGCTGCCTTGGTATACCACCGGTAGACCGCCTCACAAGTTTCGTACATTTGAGGTCGTTGATACTCCAACGGTTAACCGGTAACCGTAAAGCCTCCTTCTTTGCAGCCCAACACCCCTCCAAAGTGGCCTAAAACCCAGCAAACTCCCTCCATGCTCTTGGTCGTTCGATCACGATCGTGGGGCGAAACCACACCTCATTTGACTCTCCTAGGTCCCTCTACCTATATATATGTCTTCCTCCCAAATCCCGCAATTCCAAACCCTAAAATCCTCTCCGCTGGGACATGTCCGCCACCGCACGCTTATCACCGCTTACCACGTGGCCTCCCGCTGCCGTCTCTGGCCAGGCCTGCTGGGCCCGAGTCGGGTCTACTGGGTCTGCTTCGCTGCAGCAGTGGCCGAGGCGCCTGCCTGCCTGGCCGACCTCCGCTCATGGATCCTGCTACGGCCGAGCTCGCCGCCGCCGGCGACTTGCCGCCTCGCCATTGCCGCTCGTTTTGGGCGCAGGCCGCCAAGTGCCGCCTCGCCGGCCTCGCCTCTTCGCCGCCTGAGCTCGCGCTGGCGCCACCTCTCGCTGGCCTCCGATCACCGGAGCGCTGGTCCGCCGCTCCTCCGCTGGATCCGCCTCCTGCCCCGATCCGCCGCCAGATCGCCCCATCGCCGCCCCGCTTGCCTCCGGTCGTCCTCGCTATCCGTGGCACCCGGAGGTTGACTTTTCCCCATCCCCGAAATCCACTAAGTCCTGAATTATTTTGCATTATCTTGCCATATTCATCATGCCGTATCTCTGCATCCGTAGCTCCGCTTTCGCGCGTAGCATACCGATTTGTTCAGATCGATGAGTACATCATTGCATCTCATTGCATCATTTTAATTTGAGCTCATCTTGATGCCCGAAATGCTGTTAGAAGAGGGCTATGTGATGTTAGTTTCAGATTCTTATCAGAACATGCACTTTTGTCATTTTTGCCATGATTGATGTGTGTATCCTATGAACTTGAGTCCTACATGTGTTTTTAATATGCCATGTCATCTTTACAGGGTTTATGCCATGTATTTTTGTGATCTCTGTGGTGACTAGCACAAGCATGCAAACTAGGCTTCATGATGTTGCTGATTTCAGCCCCTGCTCACTGATATTTTTATGCCATGTAAACTTGATGCTACCGAGAGATCCATGCTTATTTTGAGTTACTTCAGTAAGGATGTTTTGAACATATGGTTATTATCTATCCATACGCGTTCTTGTTTGAAATTATGGAGTGCCATAGCTTGAGTCAATCGAGCTCTACTTTTGCTATGAAATGTTTCCGCAGGTTGTTTACATGTTATTCAATTTTGCCAAAGCTTGTTGTAGTTGATCCGTATGATATGATGTTGTTCTTGCCACGCTTAGCTTCATAAACACGTCTTCTTACTATTGGTTGCCTTGCCATGCCATGTATTGCTCTGTGGTGAGTGATTCAAGCTCACCAACAGGCCTACTTATTGTTGTTCCTGCCATGTTTAAATCTGTAATATAACTTGCCATGTTTACATCGGTGCCATCATATCTTCCGATCCTTTTGGCTCATGGTCAAGAAGGGACTTTTGTTCTATGCAATTAGTAGATTCATGCCATGCCTTTGTTTGCCATGATGAGTTCCTGTAATATGTTGTTTGATAGCTCTAAACATTGCAACCTGATGTTATTTCGCTAAAGTCCTAAACTGTTATTATTTGCAATCTTGCCATGTCATTTTGAGCATGTTCTAGTGATTTCTCGAGATAGCTCAGTGTTCATGTTTTGTCATGATTTACCTGTACATCATGCCCATGCCTTTGTTATCATGTTGAGATGCTGTAGCTTGTTGTTTAGGTGCTTGCAATATGCCTAGTTGCTGTTTTGGACAGATTGTTGTCATGTCTTGTATAGAGTGTATGTGTTGAACTGCTGTCTGCTTTTGAGTGTGCTCTATATGAAACTTGCTTAGAATTGCATGTAGTTTCATATTATCATGTTGCATCCTTGTTTTGAGAGTGTTTGCTTGATTTTGTATGCATTTTGCATCAATGCCATGTTTAACTTGTTTTGCTCATATCTTCTAGGCCGAGTCTCAATCTAATGAACTTTATATGTAACTTGACTAGAATTTCGTAGATCATCGTGGAGCATCTTAAATTTCTTTTTAAAACTTGAACATAAGGGTTATTCAGATCTGGACCAATTTTGAATTTTGCATATGAGGACTTACCGAATTGTTATATGTTGTTTCCGCCTTTTTAAACTTGCTTTGATGTGTTGCTCTTGTATGCATCATCTCTTGCCATGAGTAGCTTCATGTAGCCTTGTCATGCATCATGCTTGGTTGCGATCATGTCTTGTTCATGTGTGGTGTGTTTACTTTGTTGTGTGCTTCTTTCGATAGTTCCTGCTTGCTATGATCGTGAGGATTCGCTCGCTCACGCTTGGTTCGGCTTCATCCGCTCATCTTCTTCATGGACTCGCTCTTCTTCCTTGCGGATTTCAGGCAAGATGACCGCTACCCTGGATCTCATTACTATCATTGCTATGCTAGTTGCTTCGTTTCATCGCTATGCTGCGCTACCTATTACCTGCTTATCAAGCCATCCCAAATTGCCATGTCAGCCTCTAACCTTTTTCCCTTCCTAGCAAACCGTTGTTTGGCTATGTCACCGCTTTGCTCAGCCCTCTTATAGCGCTGTTAGTTGCAGTGAAGATGAAGTTTGTTCCTTGTTGAACATGGAGATGTTGTTCTTGTTGGAACATGTTTACTTGTTGGGATATCACAATATATCTTATACTATTAATGCATCTATATACTTGGTAAAGGGTGGAAGGCTCGGCCTTATGCCCGGTGTTTTGTTCCACTCTTGCCGCCTCTAGTTTCCGCTATATCGGTATTATGTTCCCGGATTTTGCGCCCCTAACGCTGTCGGGTGATTTATGGGACCCCTTGATAGTTCGCTTTGAATAAGAGTCTCCAAAGAAGGCCCAACCTTGGTTTTACCATTTGCCTCACCACCACCTACTTTTCCCTTGGGAGTCGCTTTCTCGAGGGTAATCTTTATTTAGCCCCCGGCCGTTGCTTCTAAGTGTTGGTTCAAACGAGCAGATCATGAGGCCACCTTAGGGAAACTTGAGGGTTGGTTTTACTCAGTAGGATGTCTCATCCGTGTTACCCCGAGAACGAGATATGTGCAGCTCCTATCGGGATTGTCGGCGATCGGGCGGTCTTGCTGGTCTTGTTTTATTAGTGTCGAATGTCTTGTAGCCGGATTCCAGACCGATCGGGTCTTCCCGGGAGAAGGAATATCCTTCGTTGATCGCGAGAGCTTATGTGTTGTTGGGACACCCCGCAGGTATAAACTTTCGAGAGCCGTGCTCGCGTTATGTGGCATATGGGAATTTTTAATATCCAGTTGTAGTAAACTTGAAGCAAACTCTTCTAAAATACACCAACCGTAAAGCGAACTGCGGAGTGTCTCTTTTCGGGTTGATCGAGAGCGTAACACGGTTTCGGGTTATGTCTCGACGAAGTAGGAGTTCGTGATCACTTCTTGATCATTAGTAGTTGACGCATGCCTTTGTTTCTCTTCTCGCCTCATTTGTGTATGTTAGCCACCATATCATGCTTAGTCGCTGCTGCAACCTCACCACTTTACCCCTTCCTTCCCTTTAAGCTTTGCTAGTCTTGATACCCATGGTAATGGGATTGCCGAGTCCTCGTGGCTCAGACATTACACCATCGGGCCAGTGGTACAGGTTATGCGATGATCATGACGCGAGAGCGATGTTTGCTTGTATTGGAGTTCTTCTTCCGCTTCTTCTTCGATCGTGGATAGGTTCCAGTCGGCAGCCTCTAAAGTGGTGGATGTCGCTTGAGCTTGTTTATGTTTCATCCGTAGTCGGATGTTGATCTTGTATATGATGTTGATGTATTCTTGTGGCACTTGTGCCTTATGTATGTATCCCCACTATTATGTAATGTTGATGTAATGATATCCACCTTGTAAAGCGCCTTCAAGATGCGCTTCTATCCTTGGTGGACCTTCGAGTTCCTTTTAGGATAGGGTCGCATCTTGGGCCCGACAATACCTGGCCCTCCTTGGGCAGGCTCGGAGCTCTTTCCGAGGGCTTTACCTTGCCGACGCCACGAGGAAGGCGCCGGGCACCGCTGGTGTCAAACCGCGGATCTCTCGTAGGGGTCCCAAACTGTGGGTCTAGGCGGATGGTAACACGGACACGATGTTTTTACCAGGTTTGGGCCCTCTCGATGGAGGTAATACCTTACCCCGCTTGATTAATATTGATGATATGGGTAGTACAAGAGTAGATCTACCACGAGATCAAGGAGGCTAAACCCTAGAAGCTAGCCTATGGTATGATTGTTGTTCGCCCCACGGACTAAAACCCTCCGGCTTTATATAGACACCGGATAGGTTAGGGTTACACAGTAGTCGGGTTACAATGGTAGGAGATCTACATATCCAGACGCCAAACTTGCCTCCACGCCAAGGAAAGTCCCATCCGGACACGGACTAAGTCTTCAATCTTGTATCTTCATAGTCTTGGAGTCCGCCGTGATGATAGTTCGCTTATCCGGACACACCCTAGTCCAGACTCCTCAAGAGCTCCTCGAACCAGCTTCAATGACGATTTAGTCCGGGCGCAGATATTGTCTTCGCATTGCAAGGTGGGTTCCTCCTCCAATACTTCATGGAAGGTTTTGAACACCAGATAGTGTCCGCCTCTCGCAAAACAAGTTCCACATACCACCGTAGAGAGAATAACTTTGCACAGATTCACGACGATTCCAAGGCATGACATCACACCACGGCCAGTGCCTTTTATGAATCGCTTTTACCGCTCCGCCTTAGCACATTTAGCGAGGCAGTTTCTTGGCACATCTTATCAAAGCATAGATCGTGGTTCTCATCAATACGGACGTGGTAACCCATCCGCCCATTGATTACGGCGCTTGGGAGATAAGCGAGTTTTACTAGCTGGTGGGGACGACAGCTTCATTCATTCATATAAGGGATAAGGATCCACCTTTTCACCCACGCCTTCTTCCTCCTTTGCTCATCCATTTCGCCAAGACTCGAGCTCTAGCACCCAAGTCCGCACATTCCTCCTCAACCTAGTCCAACCATGTCGAGCGGAGGTAGATGGATGGCCTCCTCCACACGGAGGGGCACATCACAAGATCGCTGGAGGCCGGACACTTGTCCGCGATATCTCAGACAGCTGCCCGACGCGGGCAGCTCATTCCAACCCCTGTGCCCCATGAGAGGGTGGTGTTTCTCCCCACTTCCTCCGCTGGACTAGGTTTTCCACTTCACCCATTTGTCCGGGGCTCATGTTCTACTACGGCCTGACTTCCACGACCTGGCCCTCAATTTCGGCCCTCAACATCTCGGTGTTTATCGTCAGGTTCGAGGCCTTCCTTCTCGATCCAGCCCCACTTCGCCTATGGCTGAAGACCTTAATGTCAGGCCAAGGTTGTGGGCGGCCGCTGCCGGAGTGTGGAGGCGCCATTGTCGGCAAGATGGCCAAGGTCCTATGGTTCGAGGGCTCCTTTGTGGAGACAATAAAGGGGTGGCAATCGGGTGGTTCTACATCACCGAGCCACGCTGACCGAACGGGTGGCGCCCCCGACCAGATCTGATTCCCTACACGGCCTCGCCATGGAAAGAGACGGCCTGAAGTGGGGGGATTCGACGAGCTATCCGGACTCCAAACATGCGCCCAAAACCTGGTGGACAAGAATATCGTGCTTGTCGACGAATCCAAGTGATGCTCATCCGCCGGATTCTCCCATGCCAACAACGGGCCTTCAATTTGTGGAGTTCGATCCGCACATCATCAACCTTGAGCGGGCTCTTTGATACTACGACTAAGATGCCCGAAGGTGCTGTTCAAGGGCGCTGGTTCTCCATCCGCTAACAAAGATCGCGGATATAGCTCGCGCGCCAAGCCGGGCGACGTAGTTATTTTACCCTTTATGGGACTCTTTTTTCATAGATTGACTCTACATGGGATCTAAAACTCCCTATTCTTTGACATGATCTGGTGAAGATGTCCGGACAGATTAACTATCCGCCTTTGCCGAAGACTCCAGCTGACGCCTGATTGATTTGGAAGTTGGCCCGCACCCCATGTGGTGCCGAGAAGAAGGCTAAGAAGGAGGCCACGGAACTCAAGGAGCTCCCGACGCCAGTGCTATCAGATTCTCAAGCGTAATCTTCTCCAAGACGAGGAGGAGGAAGAAGGAGCTTCTCCAGCCGGGAGGAGAGGAAACGGGCTGCCCTAACCGGGAGGTCTGAGGGTCCAAGAAGGGAAGAACCTTCTCCGGATTTCTCCACCAACGCCGACGACGAGGAGGAGGATTGGCTCTACAAGGCCAAGCCTCGCGACATCGTAAGTGTCCTGATACCCATGGCTTTTTATTATTGCAGTGTTCTCTAATGTTGAACACCAGCAGCCCGCCTAAGGGCGAAGTTCGCCACTCATCGAAAGGTGTCCCCGGGCTCGCCGGAAATGGAGAGTACTTGCCCGACCACCTCCTCGCCCACGCTATGGACGACGCCATGGTGGGCCCCAAGGGGGCTTGGTCAAGAGGAGGTGGCGCAGGAGGTGCCACAAGGCAACCTCCTGCACTCCAGCGCTGGGGGGGCAAGACCTCTGGGCTCTAAGCCCACCTTGTCCGGATCCATGCCGAACCTTCAGCTGTTCCCGAGTCCGGCAAGCGGTCCTTCGCAAGAAGGGTAAGACGCCGGTGTCCTCCGCCCAACCGGAGGCACTGGATAGCATCGAGGCGCCAACGGCGCCCATCGAGGAGGAGCACCACACTCATGAGTGCGGTGATCCAGACAGCCAGTCCGCCAAGAGCGGGCTGACTGAAGCCTGCACTCAGCCTTCTAACAAAGCTTTGAGGTAAGTTTAGAATATGTAAATATTACCAAGATAGACAAGAGTTCTCGATGCTTAGTTCGTGTTCGGAAAGAAAAGCCGACTAAGGATCTAAAAAGATATACGCAGGAGTCTAACATAAGTATGTCAATATGGGAATGCAGGCTGCGCCGCTGACCTCTCACAGACCGATCATGGAGGTCGATGCAAGTAAAGCAGAGCCTCGAGCGGTCCGAACGAGCTCGCCAAGCCAAGAAGCAGCTCGAGGACAAGGAAGGTACGAGTACCTTATTAAAGAAATACCGATAGAAAGGTTTCGTTGCAAAAGATAACAGAATAACATGGTATCAGTAGGGCCACGAACGAGGTGGCGACCTCAAGGAAGCGTGTCCGGGTCGAAACAAAGCGGCTGAAGGAACGCACCGAGCGAGAGAAGGGGAGGCGAGCTGGCTACAGAGATGCAAGAGCTCCAAGCGCGTGGAAAACACGAGTTTGAGCGTGACTCAAAGACTCGAGAGTCCGAGCTCGCCTGCTCTTGAGAGTGCCAAAGTTGCTAAGGCCGAGGCCCAAAAGCCCTCCAAGAAATTGAGTCGTTAAAGAAGATAGCGCGGTAAGGCATTCTTTATGCAAAGCAAGCATGTGAAAGTGAATTACCTATTACTTACCCGGATTCGAGCTCTCCAGAGCATTCGCAGATTTGCCTCAGAGTGTGTCCGATGCTGCTGCATTCTACCGCCGCCAAGGAGGAGCTTTACGGAAAGGTGTTCGTCTCAAGATGTCGAGGCCGAACATCCGGTGCCTCTCGAGCGACCAGCTGAAGTAGCTGGTCGAGCTCCACAAGGTCGCCGAACAGGCCATGAAGGGCCTTATAGCGTGGTCGTGGCCATTGGAGGCCATGCCCGGAGCTACTTCGCTTGGTGCAACAAATGGTGGATGCCTCGTCCATGGATTGAAGTCACCAAGCGCCTGCCTGCATTGAAGGTGTCCGCTGGCCCTTGCCCGTGCTAAAGTGCGCCGGGGCAAGCTGGATGCGAGAAGCTTAGGACGGACGGGCCATCAAGGGCCATGAGCATCGCACGCCCAAATGTACTATGAGGGCCTCTCAAGGGTGCCCGCCGAATAGCGGATGAGTGCTCCAAAGATGTAATTTTGAATAGGCTCGCATTTGTTATCTTGTACGCTGAAAACTTGTTCATATGCGCTAAGCAACGCTTTGTTAAGTTAAAATATTACCTTCAGGCGGCAGTTTATCAAATTTGAGAGATGGCAAGTCGTTATTTCACTTCCATGCCACGAGTGTCAGGTGTTCGGATAAACTTGAGCACTCTTGTTCCCATTCTTGGTCCATCTAGGAGGCGCCAACACAACGTAACAAGGCAACCGGACTTATAATGCTTGAACACTCTCACTTAGCCATAGAATTCTATAATTTTAAATTTCGTGAAGCCCCTAGCATTCGAAGACCGAAGTTCGGGCGCTATCCACGCCTTTGGCCGACACCCGTTCCTCGTCAAGCGCATAAGTCTTTAGGGACCAAAACCTCTCGAACAGCGATCGCTCTCGCTTCTATCATGACGGTTGTTTTAGCTTTCCCACCGAGGTGCTCGACCCAGCTCAACTGGGCACAATCGCAGTGGTTCTCCGTGCTACCTTAGCCGATATAACGGAACGTAAGGTACCAAAACACGGAGCCGCAAACCCAACTATTGACCCAAGACATGATTCGAGCCGATTCATATAATGCTATAAGTTCGGGTGCCGACTTGTGAAAGTGTTCGACTTATCACACCATAATTTTGGGATACTTAAGCCCTCGGTGTATTGGCCGCACTAAAGTGTACGTTGCAACATGTCGTGAAATGAACATATGTATAAATAAAGGAAGTAGAGCAATAAGCAAAAGCTATGTATTGTTTATTCAAAGAAGGTACCGCAATGAAAGCGTAATGATACAAATAGTGCGATAAGCAAGGGATGGACTATCTAATATGTCTCTCTGTGGGAAAGCTGGGATGGTATGTAAAACAGTATAATGCTCGTAATAGAGACCACCAACACTTCGACGTGGCTTACCGCTTCCTCGCTTGTTGCATCGTGAGTTCGGGCGATTCTAGTGCCGGACAGACTTCAAAGACGGAGTCCTGAAAGTAAGAAAGAGGAAAAAGGAAAAAGAAAAGAATGACACAATCGGAGTTCTCGGTGCGCCGAGCCGCATTCTTGGCATGACGTGGTCTTGCCCTCCCCATATGCCCATGGAATCTCCAGAGCGTAATTATGTACGCAGAACGCTAGCTTCGCAATTTCGCGAGGGCTGGGTTAGCCGGATTGCTACGCTGCTTGAATCGCCCAGCGGTCTTGTTGTAGGTTACCCGGCGCTGCTTGATGTTGTCCGGACGCTTAATGGCCGGACTCGAGAGTTGCCGTGAGAGGCTGCTTTGTACCTCCGCCGAGGGGTCGCCAGGTGCTCCTCCGCTCGAGAGAGCGCTTGGTGTTTCCATTGACCGTGATTACCTCGAGTGCCCGACATCTTGAGCTTGAGGTATGCGAAAGCGGCACCGCATTGAACTTTGCAATGCGGTTCGTCCGAGCAGCGCATGATAGCCGCCGCGAATGGGACGATGTCAAGATTAACTCTTCGCCGTGGTTATCCGGGATCCGAGACCACTTCGAGTGTAACCGAGCCCGCATAACTGGCCTCTACACCTTGTATGACGCCTTTAAAGGTCGCCTTTGTAGGTTTAATCTTTGAGGGGTCTATGCCCATTTTGTGCATCAGATCCCGATAAAGCAGTGTTCAGTTGCCGCCATTCATCGACTCGGTTAGGTGAAACCACCGATAATTGGGTCAAGAACCAATGCGCGAAACCGCCGTGACGGATGCTAGTGGGTGGTCCTTCGATCGAAAGTGATCGGGCAGAAGACCATGGGTTGAACTGGGCGATCGCTCCATCGCATATACGCCCCTTTAGTGCACGCTCGCCCCTTTTGGGTATATGGGTTGCGATATCATGTTCACCGTCTGCACTTGCGTGGGAAAACCCTTCGTCTCTATTGTTCGGCGGCCGGGCTCTTCCTCGCCATCGCTATGCAGCCCCTTGTCATTGAGTTCGCACTTAACTTGCTCGCTTGTTTGAACACCCAACAGTCCCTGCTGGTGTGATTGGCTGGTTTTTCGGGGTGCCATGTATCCGCACAAGCGATCGAGTATTCGGTCCAAGTTGACGGGCCCCGGTATTTCTTTGAATGGCTTCTTCCGCTGACCGGTTTAGAGCTCGAATCCGCATCGACGGCCAGATTCTTCGTTATCGCCAGCACGCGGCGCTTTGTTCTTGTTGGCGACGCGACCGCCATTGCTGTCCTTGGTATCCGAACTATCGCATGTTTGGCCGTTGTTAAGGCCGAGCTAGCTAAATGTCCTCTCCCACACAAAAGCGGGTCATGAGTGTTGTGAGGGCTGCCATGGATTTTGGCTTTTCCTGTCCTAGGTGCCGGCAAGCCACCATCGCGGATGTTATGTTTAAAGGCTGCAAGGGCCTCTCGATCCCGGACAAATAACGATTTGATTTTTCTTTGTTAGGAACCGTGTCCGTAATTGTCCGCCGATTCTTCCGCTGCTGGATTATGTGGCTAAGGTCATCGGTGTCTGTGGTTGCACATATGTGCCCCGAAGTTATCAAGGAATGCGGCTTCCGTGTCCTCCCAACAACCAATTGATTCTCCCGGCAAGTCGTTGAGCCAATGCCGAGCTGGTCCTTTAAGCTTGAGGGGAGGTATTTGATGGCATGTAGATCATCACCAAGGGCCATGTGGATATGGAGGAGATAGTCTCGATCCGCATCGCAGATCTGTGGTACCATCGTATGATTCGATGTTTATGGGTTTGAAGCCCTCAGGATTTGATGATCCATTACTTCATCCGTGAAGCATAGTGGGTGTGCGGCGCTCAGATGGGCTATATCACGACGTAGCTCATATGAGCTTTGTTCATCGTGGTTCGCCCACCGGGTTTGTCAGATCCGCGCGACGGTAATCATCCCGCTCATTATGCCCACGCCGATCCGTCAGATCGATCTTGTATGTTTTGCCTTAACCTCCAATATATCTCGCAAGTCCGCTGCTTTCCCATGCCTTGGTACTTTTTGAGCGGCGCTGGGTGTGGCTTGAGCGAGGGCCGAGAGGCTTCTTCCGTCAAGCCACGGGTGGCCGGGTCTGCCATGTCGCATGCCGGTGACTTGGGTGCTTCCTCCTCTCGACGAGGCAACGGCCCGCGCTTGGGGTAGCTTCGAGGGGTGTTCGAGTTCATACTCTTCGCTGCAAGGACTTCACCATCCGCTGCCTAGCGTGTCTTGGTCAGCTCTAAGTTGTTGCTGCTTTTTCTTGAGGCTGTTTGCCGGGCTATAAGCCTGCGCTTGAAACGCCTCCTGTTCAGCGGGATCCTCGTGCACGACAAATTGCTGCCGCCGAGGTTTGCCTCATCTTCGAGGGAGGCGCGAATTATCGCCCTCGACTTTCTTTTTCTCACAGACCGTCGCAAGCGGAGTTGCTTCTCCTCCTCCCGCGCTGAGTCCCGCCGAGGGGTTGTCTTCGCACTGTCCAGTATGCTATTATCTCCTGCATCAATCACCGCTTTTGCCGTGGCGGATTTAGAGCGGCGCCACCGACGCCAGCCGCTCGGTTGCTTTTTGAGGGGTCATCCTCCGTTGTTCCATCGCTGCTCCCATCTTTTGGGATATCCACCATGTATATGTCGATGACGAGGTGGCCTTCCAAAGGCCTCCGAGGCGCTGGTCTTGGTCGCCTCCGCATCGCCGCCCATACCGCCGATGTCTTCGGAGTCGGTTCAGCATGTCGGTTAAATCATCGACAAGTGGCTACAAAGTGGGTGGTGGGTGGGCGTTGAATTTCTTCGCCGTCTGATCTCAACCTTCCCGTCCGTAGTCCGCCAGGCTCTCCGGATAAAGAGAGATACTTTAGTGAATTCAGATGTCGCCAAAGGGCGAAAAGCCGAAGATGTCCACGGCAAGTGAACTCCATGACCGGCGCCCAATCGGATTCGATTAGGGGGCGCGGAGGGTTCGGAGTCCCGAGAGGAGTCCGCACTCGGAGTCGAGGTCTTCGCAGCGACAGGATGGAGTTCGCCCAATCGCCAGAGAGATGGTAGCCTCGAGGTGGTTTCCAACCACTCGCCCTCGATCGGGGAATCCGCCCGGATTAAGGGTCGGAGCGAAGCGGTGCGGCCTCCAGGCACTCGCTCGCTGCAGAGCTAGATCATGCCCATCAAGACAATGCGGCACACTTGGTTGTGGCTCGAACCCGCCGAGGATCAAGTCTCCGTGGATATCGGCCGATAGTTCAAACTTCCAAATCTGACTCGATGGCTGTGGCGAGCTTTGATCTACTCCAGATGGCTGCTTAATTGGCCGCAGCAAAGCCGCCGAATATTTAAGATCTGTCCGGGAGAAAAGTCTCACCGACCGCCGTTGTTGATGATCAAGGAGCCATCGGGCCTATCGGTGACGGCTACGCAGGAACTCTCAATGAAAGCACCAATGTCGTGTCAAACCGCGGATCTCGGTAGGGGGTCCCGAACTGCAGCGCCTAGGCGGATGGTAACAGGAGACAAGGGACACGATGTTTTTACCCAGGTTCGGGCCCTCTCGATGGAGGTAATAACTTCGCCGCCGCTTCGGCCTCGCTTCCTCACGCCTCGAGCTCGCGCTGGGCGCCACACTCGGCTGCCTTCCGATCACGAGCGCTGGTCCGCCGCCTCCGCTGGATCCGCCTCCCCGCCCTGATCCGCCGCCAGATCGCCCCATCGCTGCCCCCGCCGCCTCCGGGTCGCCCTCGCTATCCGTGGCACCCGGAGGTTGACTTCTTTCCCATCCCCGAAATCCACTAAGTCCCGAATTATTTTGCATTATCTTGCCATATTCATCATGTCGTATCTCTGCATCCGTAGTCTGCTTTCGCGCGTAGTAGCATACCGATTTGTTCAGATCGATGAGTACATCATTGCATCTCATTGCATCATTTTAATTTGAGCTCATCTTGATGCCCGAAATGCTGTTAGAAGAGGGCTATGTGATGTTAGTTTCAGATTCTTATCAGAACATGCACTTTTGTCATTTTTGCCATGATTGATGTGTGTATCCTATGAACTTGAGTCCTACATGTGTTTTTAATATGCCATGTCATCTTTACAGGGGTTTATGCCATGTATTTTTGTGATCTCTGTGGTGACTAGCACAAGCATGCAAACTAGGCTTCATGATGTTGCTGATTTCAGCCCCTCGCTCACTGATATTTTTATGCCATGTAAACTTGATGCTACCGAGAGATCCATGCTTATTTTGAGTTACTTCAGTAAGGATGTTTTGAACATATGGTTATTATCTATCCATACGTGCCCTTGTTTGAAATTATGGAGTGCCATAGCTTGAGTCAATCGAGCTCTACTTTTGCTATGAAATGTTTCCTCGGCAGGTTGTTTACATGTTATTCAATTTTGCCAAAGCTTGTTGTAGTTGATCCGTGTATGATATGATGTTGTTCTTGCCACGCTAGCTTCATAAACACGCCTTCTTACTATTGGTTGCCTTGCCATGCCATGTATTGCTCTGTGGTGAGTGATTCAAGCTCACCAACATGCCTACTTATTGTTGTTCCCGCCATGTTTAAATCTGTAATATAACTTGCCATGTTTACATCGGTGCCATCATATCTTCCGATCCTTTTGGCTCATGGTCAAGAAGGGACTTTTGTTCTATGCAATTAGTAGATTCATGCCATGCCTTTGTTTGCCATGATGAGTTCCTGTAATATGTTGTTTGATAGCTCTAAACATTGCAACCTGATGTTATTTCTGCTAAAGTCTGAAACTGTTATTATTTGCAATCTTGCCATGTCATTTTGAGCATGTTCTAGTGATTTCTTGAGATAGCTCAGTGTTCATGTTTTGTCATGATTTACCTGTACATCATGCCCATGCCTTTGTTATCATGTTGAGATGCTGTAGCTTGTTGTTTAGGTGCTTGCAATATGCCTAGTTGCTGTTTTGGATGTGATTGTTGTCATGTCTTGTATAGAGTGTATGTGTTGAACTGCTGTCTGCTTTTGAGTGTGCTCTATATGAAACTTGCTTAGAATTGCATGTAGTTTCATATTATCATGTTGCATCCTTGTTTTGAGAGTGTTTGCTTGATTTTGTATGCATTTTGCATCAATGCCATGTTTAACTTGTTTTGCTCATATCTTCTAGGTCAGAGTCTAATCTAATGAACTTTATATGTAACTTGACTAGAATTTCGTAGATCATCGTGGAGCATCTTAAATTTCTTTTTAAAACTTGAACATAAGGGTTATTCAGATCTGGACCAATTTTGAATTTTGCATATGAGGACTTACCGAATTGTTATATGTTGTTTCCGCCCTTTTAAACTTGCTTTGATGTGTTGCTCTTGTATGCATCATCTCTTGCCATGAGTAGCTTCATGTAGCCTTGTCATGCATCATGCTTGGTTGCGATCATGTCTTGTTCATGTGTGGTGTGTTTACTTTGTTGTGTGCTTTTTTTCGATAGTTCCTGCTTGCTATGATCGTGAGGATTCGCTCGCTCACGCTTGGTTCGGCTTCATCCGCTCATCTTCTTCATGGACTCGCTCTTCTTCCTTGTGGATTTCGTGCAAGATGACCGCTACCCTCGATCTCATTACTATCATTGCTATGCTAGTTGCTTCGTTTCTATCGCTATGCTGCGCTACCTATTACCTGCTTATCAAGCCATCCCAAATTGCCATGTCAGCCTCTAACCTTTTTCCCCTTCCTAGCAAACCGTTGTTTGGCTATGTCACCGCTTTGCTCAGCCCTCTTATAGCGTTGTTAGTTGCAGAAGATGAAGTTTGTTCCTTGTTGAACATGGAGATGTTGTTCTTGTTGAACATGTTTACTTGTTGGGATATCACAATATATCTTATACTATTAATGCATCTATATACTTGGTAAAGGGTGGAAGGCTCGGCCTTATGCCCGGTGTTTTGTTCCACTCTTGCCGCCTCTAGTTTCCGCTTATATCGGTATTATGTTCCCGGATTTTAAGGCCCTAACGCGGTCGGGTGATTTATGGGACCCCTTGATAGTTCGCTGAATAAGAGTCCTCCAAAGGCCCAACCTTGGTTTTACCATTTGCCTCACCACCACCTACTTTTCCCTTGGGAGTCGCTTCGAGGGTAATCTTTATTTAGCCCCCGGCCGCTGCTTCTAAGTGCTGGTTCAAACGAGCAGATCATGAGGCCACCTTAGGGAAACTTGAGGGTTGGTTTTACTCAGAGGATGTCTCATCCGTGTTACCCTCGAGAACGAGATATGTGCAGCTCCTATCGGGATTGTCGGCACATCGGGCGTCTTGCTGGTCTTGTTTTATTAGTGTCGAATGTCTTGTAGCCGGATTCCAGACTCGATCGGGTCTTCCGGGAGAAGGAATATCCTTCGTTGATCGCGAGAGCTTATGTGTTGTTGGGACACCCCGCAGGTATAAACTTTCGAGCCGTGCCCGCGGTTATGTGGCATATGGGAATTTTTAATATCCAGTTGTAGTAAACTTGAAGCAAACTCTTCTAAAATACACTAACCGTAGCGTGAATCGTGAGTGTCTCTTTTCGGGTTGATCGAGAGCGAACACGGTTTCGGGTTATGTCCGACGAAGTAGGAGTTCGTGATCACTTGATCATTAGTAGTTGACGCATCGCCTTTGTTTCTCTTCTCGCCTCATTTGTGTATGTTAGCCACCATATCATGCTTAGTCGCCGCTGCAACCTCACCACTTTACCCCTTCCTTCCCTTTAAGCTTTGCTAGTCTTGATACCCATGGTAATGGGATTGCCGAGTCCTCGTGGCTCAGCCATTACTACACCATCGGGCCAGTGTACAGGTTATGCGATGATCATGACGCGAGAGCGATGTTTGCTTGTATTGGAGTTCTTCTTCCGCTTCTTCTTCGATCGTGGATAGGTTCCAGTCGGCAGCCTGGCTAAAGGTGGTGGATGTCGCTTGAGCTTCGTTTATGTTTCATCCGTAGTCGGATGTTGATCTTGTATATGATGTTGATGTATTCTGTGGCACTTGTGCCTTATGTATGTATCCCCACTATTATGTAATGTTGATGTAATGATATCCACCTTGTAAAAAGGCCTTCAAGATGCGCTTCTATCCTTGGTGGGACCTTCGAGTTCCTTTTAGGATAGGGTCGCATCTTGGGCTCGACAATACCTGCGCCTCCTTGCAGGGCTCGAGCTCTCTCCGAGGGCTTGCACCTTGCCGACGTCAACGAGGAAGGCGCTGGCACCGCTGTGTCAAACCGGCGGATCTCTCGTAGGGGTCCCAAACTGTGGGTCTAGGCGGATGGTAACACGGACACGATGTTTTTACCCAGTGTTTGGGCCTCTCGATGGAGGTAATACCTTACCCTCGCTTGATTAATATTGATGATATGGGTAGTACAAGAGTAGATCTACCACGAGATCAAGGAGGCTAAACCCTAGAAGCTAGCCTATGGTATGATTGTTGTTCGCCCCACGGACTAAAACCCTCCTGCTTATATAGACACCGGATAGGTTAGGGTTACACAGAGTCGGGTTACAATGGTAGGAGATCTACATATCCAGACGCCAAACTTGCCCTCCACGCCAAGGAAAGTCCCATCCGGACACGGGACTAAGTCTTCAATCTTGTATCTTCATAGTCTTGGAGTCCGCCGTGATGATAGTTCGCTATCCGGACACACCCTAGTCCAGACTCCTCAAGAGCTCCCCGAACCAGTGCTTCAATGACGATTTAGTCCGGGCGCAGATATTGTCTTCGGCATTGCAAGGTGGGTTCCTCCTCCAATACTTCATGGAAGGTTTTGAACACCAGATAGTGTCCGCTCGCAAAACAAGTTCCACATACCACCGTAGAGAGAATAACTTTGCACAGATCTCACGACGATTCGCGGGCATGACATCACACCACGGCCGTGCCTTTTTATGAATCGCTTTTTACCGCTCCGCCTTAGCACATTTAGCGAGGCGCTCTTGGCACATCTTATCAAAGCATAGATCGTGGTTCTCATCAATACGGACGTGGTAACCCATCCGCCCATTGATTACGGCGCTTGGGAGATAAGCGAGTTTTACTAGCTGGTGGGGGACGATAGCTTCGTCCGTCCATATAAGGGATAAGGATCCACCTTTTCACCCACGCCTTTCTTCCTCCTTTGCTTCATCCATTTCACCAGACTCGAGCTCTAGCACCCAAGTCCGCACATTCCTCCTCAACCTAGTCCAACCATGTCAGAGCGGAGGCAGATGGATGGCCTCCTCCGCCACGGAGGGGCACATCACAAGACCTGGAGGCCGGATACTTGTCCGGAGATATCTCAGACAGCTGCTGGACGCGGGCAGCTCATTCCAACCCCTGTGCCCCATGAGAGGGTGGTGTTTCTCCCCACTTCCTCCGCTGGACTAGGTTTTCCACTTCACCCATTTGTCCGGGGCTCATGTTCTACTACGGCCTGACTTCCACGACCTGGCCCCTCAATTTCGGCCCTCAACATCTCGGTGTTTATCGTCAGTTCGAGGCCTTCCTTCAAGATCCAGCCCCACTTCGCCTATGGCTGAAGACCTTAATGTCAGCCAAGGTTGTGGGCGGCCGCTGCCGGAGTGTGGAGGCGCCATTGTCGGCAAGATGGCCAAGGTCCTATGGTTCGAGGGCCTTTGTGGAGACAATAAAGGTGGCAATCGGGTGGTTCTACATCACCGAGCCACGCCGATTCTCGAACGGGTGGCGGCCCCGATTCAGATCTGATTCCCACACGGCTCTCGCCATGGAAAGAGACGGGCCTGAAGTGGGGGATTCGACGAGCTATCCGGACTCCAAACATGCGCCCAAAACCTGTGGACAAGAATATCGTGCTTGTCGACGTAATCCAAGTGATGCTCATCCGCCGGATTCTCCCATGCCAACAACGGGCCTTCAATTTGTGGAGTTCGATCCGCACATCATCAACCTTGAGCGGGCTCTTTGATACTACGACTAAGATGCCCGAAGGTGCTGTTCAAGGGCGCTGGTTCTCCATCCGCTAACAAAGATCGCTGGATATAGCTCGCGCGCCAAGCCGGGCGACGTAAGTTATTTTACCCTTTATGGGACTCTTTTTTCATAGATTGACTCTACATGGGATCTAAAACTCCCTATTCTTTTGACATGATCTGGTCAAGATGTCCGGACAGATTAACTATCCGCCTTTTGCTGAAGACTCAGCGGACGCTCGATTGATTTGGTTGCAGCGATTCGCACCCCATGGGTGCCGAGAAGAAGGTTAAGAAGGAGGCCACGGAACTCAAGGAGCTCCCGACGCCAAAAGCTATCAGATTCTCAAGCGTAATCTTCTCCCAAGACGAGGAGGAGGAAGAAGGAGCTTTCTCCAAATGGGGAGGAGAGGAAAACGGGGCTGCCCTAACTGGGAGGCCTGAGGGTCCAAGAAGGGAAGAACCTTCTCCGGATTTCTCCACCAACGCCGACGATTTAGGAGGAGGATTGGCCTACAAGGGCCAAGCCCCTGCGACATCGTAAGTGTCCTGGATACCCATGGCTTTTTATTATTGCAGTGTTCTCTAATGTTGAACACTGCAGCCCGCCTAAGGGCGTAGTTCGCCACTCATCGAAAGGTGTCCCCGGCTCGCTTGAAATGGAGAGTATTGCCTCGACCACCTCCTCGGCCACGCTATGGACGACGCCATGGTGGGCCCCAAGGGGGCTTGGTCAAGAGGAGGTGGCGCAGGAGGTGCCACAAGGCAACCTCCTGCACTCCAGCTGGGGGGGCAAGACCTCTGGGGTTCTAAGTCTCACCCTTGTCCGGACTCCATGCCGAACCTTCTCACGTTCCCGAGTCCGGCAAGCGGTCCCTTCAAGAAGGGTAAGACGCCGGTGTCCTCCGCCCAACCGGAGGCACTGGATAGCATCGAGGCGCCAACGGCGCCCATCGAGGAGGAGCACCACACCGCAGGAGTGCGGTGATCCAGACAGCCTCAGTCCGCCAAGAGCGGGCTGACTGAAGTTGCACCAGCCTTCTAACAAAGCTTTGAGGTAAGTTTAGAATATGTAAATATTATCAAGATAGACAAGAAGCTCTCGATGCTTAGTTCGTGTTCGGAAAGAAAAGCCGGACTAAGGATCTAAAAAGATATACGCAGGAGTCTAACATAAGTATGTCAATATGGGAATGCAGGTTGCGCTGCACACCTCGCCAGACCGATCATGGAGGTCGATGCAAAAGGCAGCCTCGAGCGGTCCGAACGAGCTCGCCAAGCCAAGAAGCAGCTCGAGGACAAGGAAGGTACGAGTACCTTATTAAAGAAATACCGATAGAAAGGTTTCAAGGTAAAAGATAACAGAATAACATGGTACCAGCAGGGCCACGAACGAGGTGGCGACCTCAAGGAAGGGAAGTGTCCGTGGTGAAAACAAAGCGGTTGCTATGAACGCACCGAGCGAGAGAAGGGGAGGCGAGGCTAAGGCTATAGACGCAAGAGCTCCAAGCGCCGTGGAAAACACGAGTTTGAGCGTGACTCAAAGACTCGAGAGTCCGAGCTCACCGCTCTTGAGAGTGCCAAAGTTGCTAAGGCCGAGGCCCAAAAAGCCCTCCAAGAAATTGAGTCGTTAAAGAAGATAGCGGCGTAAGGCATTCTTTATGCAAAGCAAGCATGTGAAAGTGAATTACCTATTACTTACCCGGATTCGAGCTCTCCAGAGCATTCGCAGATTTGCCTCAGAGTGTGTCCGATGTCGCTGCATTCTACTGCCGCCAAGGAGGGGAGCTTACGAAAGGTGTTCGTCTCAAGATGTCGAGGCCGAACATCCGTGTTCTCGAGCGACCACTGAAGGCTGGTCGAGCTCCACAAGGTCGCCGAACAGGCCATGAAGGGCCTTATAGCGCGGTCTGGGCCATTGGAGGCCATGCCCGGAGCTACTGCTTGGTGCAACAAATGGTGGATGCCTGTCCATGGATTGAAGTCACCAAGCGCCTGCCTCGCATTGAAGGTGTCCGACGGGCCCTTGCCCGCGTTAAAGTGCGCCGGGCAAGCTGGATGCGGAGAAGCTAGTGACGGACGGCCACCAGGGCCAATGAGCATCGCACGCACCGAAATGTACTATGAGGGCCTCTCAAGGGTGCCCACCGAATAGCGGATGAGTGCTCCAAAGATGTAATTTTGAATAGGCTCGCATTTGTTATCTTGTACGCTGAAAACTTGTTCATATGCGCTAAGCAACGCTTGTTGTTAAAATATTACCTTCAGGCGGCAGTTTATCAAATTTGAGAGATGGCAAGTCGTTGGCTTCACCCCCATGCCACGAGTGCCGGGTGTTCGGATAAACTTGAGCACTCTTGTTCCCATTCTGGGTCCATCTAGGAGGCGCCAACACAACGTAACAAGGCAACCGGACTTATAATGCTTGAACACTCTCACTTAGCCATAGAATTCTATAATTTTAAATTTCGTGAAGCCCCTAGCATTCGAAGACCGAAGTTCGGCGCTATCCACGCCTTTGGCCGACAATTCGTGCCTCGTCAAGCGCATAAGTCTTTAGGGACCGAAAAACTCTCGAACAATATGCGATCGCTCTCCTCTATCATGACGGTCAGTTTAGCTTTCTCCACCGAGGTGCTCGACCCACCTCAACTGGGGCACAATCGCAGTGGTTCTCCGGTGCTACCTTAGCCGATATAACGGAACGAAGGTACCAAAACACGGAGCCGCAAACCCAACTATTGACCCAAGACATGATTCGGAGCCGATTCATATAATGCTATAAGTTCGGGTGCCGACTTGTGAAAGTGTTCGACTTATCACACCATAATTTTGGGATACTTAAGCCCTCGGTATTGGCCGCACTAAAGTGTACGGGTTGCAACATGTCGTGAAATGAACATATGTATAAATAAAGGAAGTAGAGCAATAATAAGCAAAAGCTATGTATTGTTTATTCAAAGAAGGTACCGCAATGAAAGCGTAATGATACAAATAGTGCGATAAGCAAGGGATGGACTATCTAATATGTCCTCTCCGTGGGAAAGTCAGGATGGTATGTAAAACAGGTATAATGCTCGTAATAGAGACCACCAACACTTCGACGTGGCTTACCGCTTTCCTGGCTGTTGCATCGTGAGTTCGGCGATTCTAGTGCCGACAGACTTCAAAGACGGAGTCCCGAAAGTAAGAAAGAGGAAAAAGGAAAAAGAAAAGAATGACACAATCGAGCTCCCCGGTGCGGTCGAGCCGCATTCTTGGCATGACGCGGTCTTGCCCTCCCCATATGCCCATGGAATCTCCAGAGCGTAATTATGTACGCAGAACGCTAGCTTCGCAATTTCGCGAGGGCTGGGTTAGCCGGATTGCTACGCTGCTTGAATCGCTGCCAGCGGTCTTGTTGTAGGTTACCCGGCGCTGCTTGATGTTGTCCCGGACGCTTAATGGCCGGACTCGAGAGTTGCTGTGAGAGGCTGCTTTGTACCTCCGCCATGAGGGTCAGCGTGGTGCTCCTCCGCTCGAGAGCGCTGGTGTTTCCATTGACCGTGATTACCTCGAGTGCCCGGACATCTTGAGCTTGAGGTATGCGAAAGCGCACCGCATTGAACTTTGCAAATGCGGTTCGTCCGAGCAGCGCATGATAGCCGCCGCGAATGGGACGGCGTCAAGATTAACTTCGCCGTGGTTATCCGGGATCCGAGACCACTTCGAGTGTAACCGAGCCCGCATAACCGCCTCTACATTCGTATGACGCCTTTAAAGGTCGCCTTTGTAGGTTTAACTTTGAGGGGTCTATGCCCATTTTGTGCATCAGATCCCGATAAAGGTGTTCAGTTGCCGCCGCCGGCCCATCGACTCGGTTAGGTGAAATCACGATAATTGGGTCAAGAACCAATGCGGCGAAACCGCCGTGGACGGATGCTAGTGGGTGGTCCTTCGATCGAAAAGTGATCGGGCAGAAGACCATGGGTTGAACTGGGGCGATCGCTCCATCGCATATACGCCCTTTAGTGCACGCTCGCCCCCTTTTGGGTATAAGGGTTGCGATATCATGTTCACCGTCTGCACTTGCGTGGGAAAACCCTTCGCCCTCTATTGTTCGGCGGTCGGGCTCTTCCTCGCCATCGCTATGCAGCCCCTTGTCATTGAGTTCGCACTTAACTTGCCTCTTGTTTGAACACCCAACAGTCCCCGCTGGTGTATTATTGGTTTTGGGGTGCCATGTATCCGCACAAGCGATCGAGTATTCGGTCCAAGTTGGACGGGCCCCGGTATTTCTTTTGAATGGCTTCTTCCGCTGACCGGTTTAGAGCTCAATCCGATCCGCATCGACGGCCAGATCTTCGTTATCGCCGCACGCGGCGCTTGTTCTTGTTATGACGCCACCCGCCATTGCTGTCCTTGGTATCCGAACCATCGCAGTGTTTGGCCGTTGTTAAGGCCGAAATAGCTAGCCTGTCCTCTCCCACAAAAGCCGGTCATGAGTGTTG
This sequence comes from Aegilops longissima, assembly GCA_021605205.1. Taxonomy (NCBI): domain Eukaryota; kingdom Viridiplantae; phylum Streptophyta; class Magnoliopsida; order Poales; family Poaceae; genus Aegilops; species Aegilops longissima. Next base: position 47,715 of record JAHIAM010006064.1, on the reverse strand, counting down.
TGAGGGCTGCCATGGATTTTGGCTTTTCCTGTCCTAGGTGCCGGGCAAGCCACTCATCGCGATGTTATGTTTAAAGGCTGCAAGGGCCTTCAGATCCCGGACAAATAACGATTTGATTTTTCTTTGTTAGGAACCGGTCCGTAATTGTCCGCCGATTCTTCCGCTGCTGGATTATGTGGCTAAGGTCATCGGTGTCTGTGGTTGCACATATGTGCCCGGAAGTTATCAAGGAATGCGGCTTCCTGTGTCCTCCCAACAACCAATTGATTCTCTGCCGCAAGCTGTTGAGCCAATGCCGAGCTGGTCCTTTAAGCTTGAGTGGGAGGTATTTGATGGCATGTAGATCATCACCAGGGCCATGTGGATATGGAGGAGATAGTCCTCGATCCGCATCAGCAGATCTGTGGTACCATCGTATGATTCGGCGTTTATGGGTTTGAAGCCCTGTGATTTGATGATCCATTACTTCATCCGTGAAGCATAGTGGGTGTGCGGCGCTCAGATAATATATCACGCACGTAGCTCATATGAGCTTTGTTCATCGTGGTTCGCCCAACCGGTTTGTCAGATCCGCGCGACGGTAATCATCCCGCCGCTGGGTTACGCCCACGCCGATCTGTGAGATCGATCTTGTATGTTTTGCCTTAACCTCCAATATATCTCGCAAGTCCGCTGCTTTTCCCATGCCTTGGTACTTTTTGAGCGGGCGCTGGGTGTGGCTTGAGCGAGGGCCGAGAGGCTCTTCCGTCACAAGCACGGGTGGCCGGTTCGCCATGTCGTGGCGCCGTGACTTGGGTGCTTCCTCCTCGCTGACGAGGCAACGGCCTCGCTTGGGGTAGCTTCGAGGTGTTCGAGTTCATACTTTCGCTGCAAGGACTTCACCATCCGCTGCCTAGCAGTGTCTTGGTCAGCTCTGTGTTGTTGCTTTTTGAGGCTGTTTGCCAGGGCTATAAGCCCGCTTGAAACGCCCTGCTCAGCGGATCCTCGTGCACTACAAATTCGCCGTTGCCGAGGTTTGCCTCATCTTCGAGGGAGGCGCAGAATTATCGCCCCGACCTTCTTTTTCTGCTGCATCGCCGTGGCGGAGTTGCTTCTCCTCCTCCCGCGCCGAGTCCCGCTGAGGGGTTGTCTTCGCATCGCCCAGGCGCTATTATCTCTCGCATCAATCACCGCTTTTGCCGTGGCGGATTTAGAGCGCGCGCCGACGACAAGCCAGGTTGCTTTTTTGAGGGGTCATCCTGTTCCATCGCTGCTCCCATCTTTTGGGATATCCACCATGTATATGTCGATGACGAGGTGGCCTTCCAAAGGCCCTCAGGCGCTGGTCTTGGTCGCCTCCGCATCGCCGCCCATACCGCCGATGTCTTCGAGTCGGGTCTCAGCATGTCGCTAAATCATCGACAAGTGGCTACAAAGTGGGTGGTGGGTGGGCGCGAATTTCTTCGTCCGTGATCTCAACCTTCCCGTCCGTAGTCCGCCAGGCTCTCCGGATAAAGAGAGATACTTTAGTGAATTCAGGATGTCGCCAAAGGGCGAAAAGCCGAAAGATGTCCACGGCAGTTGAACTCCATGACCGCGCCCAATCGGATTCGATTAAGGGGCGCGGAGGGTTCGAGTCCCGAGAGGAGTCCGCACCTCGGAGTCGAGGTCTTCGCAGCGACAGGATGGAGTTCGCCCAATCGCCAGAGATGGTAGCCCTCGAGGTGGTTCCAACCACTCGCCCTCGATCGGGGAATCCGCCCGGATTAAGGGTCGGAGCGAAGCGGTGCGCCTCCGTGGCACCGCTCGCTGCAGAGCTAGATCATGCCCATCAAGACAATGCGGCACACTTGGTCGTGGCTCGAACTCTGCCGAGGATCAAGTCTCCGTGGATATCGGCCGATAGTTCAAACTTCCAAATCTGACTCGATGGCTGTGGGCGAGCTTTGATCTACCCGCATGGCTGCTTAATTGCCCGCAGGTAAAGCCGCCGATACGTAAGATCTGTCCGGGAGAAAAGTCTCACCTCGACCGCTGGCTGTTGATGATCAAGGAGCCATCGGGCCTATCGGTGACGGCACGCAGGAACTCTCAATGAAAGCACCAATGTCGGTGTCAAACCGCGGATCTCGGTAGGGGGTCCCGAACTGTGCGCCTAGGCGGATGGTAACAGGAGACAAGGGACACGATGTTTTACTCCAGGTTCGGGCCCTCTCGATGGAGGTAATACCTACCCTCGCTTGATTAATATTGATTATATGGGTAGTACAAGAGTAGATCTACCACGAGATGAAGGAGGCTAAACCCTAGAAGCTAGCCTATGGTATGATTGTTGTTCGTCAGATGGACTAAAACCCTCCGGTTTATATAGACACCGGATAGGTTAGGTTACAGTAGTCGGTTACAATGGTAGGAGATCTACATATCCGAGACGCCAAGCTTGCCCTCCACGCCAAGGAAAGTCCCATCCGGACACGGGACGAAGTCTTCAATCTTGTATATTCATAGTCTTGGAGTCCGGCCGTGATGATAGTTCAGCTATCCAGACACCCCCTAGTCTAGGACTCCATCAGGCACCACTTGGAGGCGTGCTTCGCGACATATCTCCCTCAAGAGGACACCAGGCGAGGAGTGCCCACCGTTCAGGAGTTCATTGCCAAGACCACTCAGGAACTGCAGGACGCAAGGGCCATGCATGGCGACCGCCGCTCACCGGGCGTAGCTCCCCATCCAAGCGATGATGTCGGGCTACGCCAGCCTGCATCAACGCCCTGTGGCTCAACTGGCCACGCTGTCGGCGCTTTTGGGAACGGGGTCCCGCCTTGCTCTGCCACGGTGTTGGAAATATGCCCTAGAGGCAATAATAAAAGCATTATTATTATATTTCCTTGTTCATGATAATTGTCTTTATTCATGCTATAATTGTATTATCCGGAAATCGTAATACACGTGTGAATACATAGACCACAATACGTCCCTAGTAAGCCTCTAGTTGACTAGCTCGTTGGTCAACAGATAGTCATGGTTTCGACTATGGACATCGATGTCATTGATAACGGATCACGCCATTAGGAGAATGACGTGATGGACAAGACCCAATCCTAAGCATAGCAAAGATCGTAGTTCGCTTTGCTAGAGCTTTTCCAATGTCAAGTATCTCTTCCTTAGACCATGAGATCGTAACTCCCGGATACCGTAGGAGTGCTTTGGTGTACCAAACGCCACAACGTGAATCGGGTGACTATAAAGGTGCACTACAGGTATCTCCGAAAGTGTCTGCGGTTGACACGGATCGAGACAGGATTTGTCACCCGTATGACGGAGAGGTATCACCGGCCCACTCGGTAATGCATCATCATAATGAGCTCAAAGTGACCAAGTGTTTGGTCACGGATCATGCATTACGGACGAGTAAAGTGACTTGCCGGTAACGAGACCGAACGAGGTATTGGGATACCGACGATCGAAGTCTCGCAAGTAACATACCGATTGACAAAGGGAATAGTATACGGGTTGCTTGAATCTCGACATCGTGGTTCATCCGATGACATCATCGAGGAGCATGTGGAGCCAACATGGGTATCCAGATCCCGCTGTTGGTTATTGACCGAGAGCGCCTCGGTCATGTCTCAGATGTCTCCCGAACCCGTAGGGTCTACACACTTAAGGTTCGTGACGCTTAGGGTTATTAGGAAGACTTGTATGTGATTACCGAATGTTGTTCGAGTCCCGATGAGATCCTGACGTCACGAGGAGTTCCGGAATGTCCGGAGGTAAAGATTTATATATGGAAGTTGTCAAACGGACACCGAAAAGTTTCGGGTCATATCGGTATTGTACTGGGCCACCGGAAAGGTTCCGGAGGACCACCGAGGGGCCACCTCCCTGGGGCCACTTGGGCTGCGTGGAAGGGGCCAGCCTCGTGGCTGGGCGCACCTCCCTTGGGCCCTGCGCCTAGGGTTGAGGGGGAACCCTAGAGGGGGCGCCTTGCTTGGGGGCAAGCCCCTCCCCTTGGTCGCCGCCTCTAGATGCATCTAGAGGGGCCGCCCCTCCTCCCTTCCCCTATAAATAGAGGGGTGAGGGAGGCTGCACACACAATTGAAGGCGCAGCCCTCCCTCCCCAACACCTCTCCTCCTCCGCGCTTGCGCTAAGCCCTCGCCGAGAACTGCACTCCACCATCATCACGCCGTGCAGGCTGCCGCTTGGAGCCATCTTCCTCAACCTCTCCTTCCTCCTTGCTGGATCAAGACGGAGGAGACGCCACCTGCACTGCACGTGTGTTGAACGCGGAGGTGCTGTCCGCTCAGCACTTGGTCATCGGTGATCCGAATACGACTCCATCATCACCATCCCTTGAACGCTTCTGCATACGATCTACAAGTGGTATGTAGATGCAAACTCACCCCTTGACTCGTTGCTTAGATGAACTCATAGATGGATCTTGGTGAAACCGTGAGAAAATTTTAATTTTCTGCAACGCTCCCCAACAAAGGGCATCATGAGCTAGGTCTATGCGTAGTTCTCATTGCACGAGTAGAACACAATTTGTTGTGGGCGAGATCTTGTCAACTTGCTTGCCGCTACTAGTCTTATCTTGCTTCCGCGGTATTGTGGGATGAAGCGCCCGACCAACCTTACACGACGCTTACGTGAGACCGGTTCCACCGATTAACATGCACTAGTTGCATAAGGTGGCATGGGTGTCTGCCTCCCACTTTAGTTGGAGCGGATTCGATGAAAAGGGTCCTTATGAAGGGTAAATAGAAGTTGACAAGATCACGCTGTGGTTATTCGAGGTAAGAAAACGTTCTTGCTAGAACCCAATTGCAGCCACGTAAAAGATGCAACAACAATTAGAGGACGCCTAACTTGTTTTTGCAGCAATTGTCATGTGATGTGATATGGCCAAGTTGTGATGAATGATGAATGACATATTGTGATGTATGAGATCATGTTCTTGTAATAGGAATCACGACTTGCATGTCGATGAGTATGACAACCGCAGGAGCCATAGGAGTTGTCTTTATTTTTGTATGACATGCGGTCATTGAAGAACGCCATGTAAATTACTTTACTTTATTGCTAAACGCGTTAGCCATAGAAGTAGAAGTAGTCGCTATGTGACAACTTCATGGAGACACAATGATGGAGATCATGATGATGGAGATCATGGTGTCATGCCGTGACAAGATGATCATGGAGCCTCAAGATGGAGATCAATGGAGCTATATGATATTGGCCATATCATGTCACTACTATATAATTGCATGTGATGTTTATTATGTTTATGCATCTTGTTTACTTAGAACGACGGTAGTAAATAAGATGATCCTTACAACAATTTCAAGAAGTGTTCTCCCTAATGTGCACCGCTGCTAAAGTTCGTCGCTTCTAAGCACCACGTGATGATCGGTGTGATGGATTCTTACGCTCACATACAACGGTGTAAGACAGATTTACACACGCAAAACACTTAGGGTTAACTTGACGAGCCTAGCATGTACAGATATGGCCTCGAACACGGAGACCGAAAGGTCGAACACGAGTCGATGGAAGATACGATCAACATGAGAATGTTCACGATGATGACTAGTCCGTCCTCACGTGATGATCGGACACGGCCTAGTCGACTCGGATCGTAACACTTAGATGACTAGAGGGATGTCTAATCTGAGTGGGAGTTCATTTAAATAATTTGATTAGATGAACTTAATTATCATGAACTTAGTCTAAAACTTTGCATAATATGTCTTGTAGATCAAATGGCCAACGCCATGTCAACTTGAACTTCAACGCTGCTCCTAGAGAAAACCAAGTGAAAGATGACGGCAGAACTATACGGATCGGGTCCGAACTTGAGGATCATCCTCATAGCTGCCAGAAACAATATGTCCTAGAAGGACCGCTAGGTGACGCCCCCGTCTCTGCAGAACCAAGACATTATGAATGCTTGGCAGTCTCGGCCGATGATTACTCCCTCGCTCAAGGCGGCATGCTTTACAGCTTAGAACCGGGCTCCAAAAGCATTTTGAGCATCACGGAGCATATGAGATGTTCGAGGAGCTGAAACTAGTTTTCCAAGCTCACGCCCGGTCGAGATATGACATCTCCGACAAGTTCTATAGTTGTAAGATGGAGGAAAATAGTTCACAAGGAGCACATACTCAAGATGTCTGGTTGTACAACCGTATGACCCACCTGAATATTAACCTCCCCGATGAGGCGGTCATTGACAGAATCCTTCGCCGCCCCACCAAGCTACAAGAGCTTTGTGATGAACTACAATATGCGGGGATGGTAAAGACCATTCCTGGTATTCTCTATGCTGAAGTCAGCAGAGGTTGAAATCAAGAAAGAACATCAAGTGTTGATGGTCAATAAGACCACTAAGTTCAAGAAGGGCAAGGGCAAGAAGAACTTCAAGAAGGACGCAAAGGAGTTGCCGCGCCTGCAAGCAAGTTGCCGGAAGAAGTCAAAGAATGGACCCAAGCCCGAGACTGAGTGCTTTTATTGCAAGGGAAGGGTCACCGAAGCGGAACTGCCCCAAATACTTAGCGGATAAGAAGGCCGGCAACACCAAAGGTATATTTGATATACATGTAATTGATGTGTACCTTACCAAGATCGTAGTAACTCCCGGTATTTGATACCGTGCCGCTGTTCATATTTGTAACTCACAAGCAGAGCTGCGGAATAAGCGGAGATCGGCGAAGGCGACGAGGTGACGGCGCGCTGCGGAATGGTTCCAGAGTCGATGTGATCGCTGCCGGCACGCTACCTCTACATTTACCTACGGATTAGTTTTGAACCTTAATAATTGTTATTTGGTGCCAAGTTTGAGCATGAATATTGTATCTGGATCTCGCTTGATACGAGATGGCTACTCATTTAAACCGAGAATAATGGTTGTTCTATTTATATGAGAGATATGTTTTATGGTCATGTCTCGATGGTCAATGGTTTATTCTTAATGAATCTCGAGCGTAATGTTACACATATTCATAGCGTGAATACCAAAAGATGTAAAGTTGATAACGATAGTCCCACATACTTGTGGCAATCGCCGCTTTGGTCACATTGGTGTCAAGCGATGAAGAAGCTCCATGCTCGATGGACTTTTGGAGTCTCTAGATTATGAATCATTTGACACATGCTAACCATGCCTCATGGGCAAGATGACCAAGACTCCGCTTCTCCGAACAATGGAGCGAGCAACCAACTTGTTGGAAATCATACATACCGATGTAAAAGGTCCAATGAGTGTTGAGGCTCATGGAGGATATCGTTATGTTCTCACTCACACGATGACTTGAGTAGATATGGGTATGTCTACTTGATGAAACACAAGTCCGAGACCTTTGAAAAGTTCAAGGAATTTCAGAATGAAGTAGAGAATCAACGGACCGAAAGATAAAATTCTTACGATCGATCGTGGAGGAGAATATTTAAGTCACGAATTTGGTACACACTTAAGAAAATGTGGAATCGTTTCACAACTCACGCCACCGAACACCTCAGCGAGAACGGTGTGTCCGAACGTCAGAATCGCACTCTATTGGATATGGTGCGATCTATGATGTCTCTTACCGATTTACCGCTATCATTTTGGGGATACGCCTAGAGACAGCTACATTCACTTTAAATAGGGCACCGCCTAAACCGCTGAGACGACACCGTATGAATTATGGTTTGGGAAGAAACCTGCTGTCGCTTCTAAAAGTTTGGGGATGCGATGCTTATGTCAAGAAACTTCAACCTGAAAAGCTCGAACCCAAGTCGGAAAATGCGCTTTCATAGGATACCCTAAAGAAACCATTGGGTATACCTTCTACTTAAGATCCGAGGGCAAGATCTTTGTTGCCAAGAACGGATCCTTTCTCGAAAAGAGTTTCTCTCGAAAGAAGTAAGTGGAGGAAAGTAGAACTCGATGAAGTACTACCTCTTGAACGGGATAGTAGTGCAGCTCAGAAAATGTTCCTGTGATGCCTACACCAACCAAGAGGAAAATAATGATGATGATCAAGGTACTTGGATCAAGTTGCTACTGAACTCAGAGGTCCACAGGACACGCCCGCACTGAGTGGTACGGCAACCCTGTCCCGGAAATCATGTTGTTAGACAACGGTGAACCTTCGAACTATGAAGAAGCGATGGCGGCCCAGATTCCAACAAATGGCTAGAAGCCATGAAATCCGAGATAGAATCCATGTATGAAAACAAAGTATGGACTTTGACCGACTTGTTCTGATGATCGGCGAGCGATAGAAAACAAATGGATCTTTAAGAAGAAGACGGACGCGATGGTAATGTCACCATCTATAAAGCTCGACTTGTCGCTAAGGGTTATCGGCAAGTTCAAGGGATTGACTACGATGAGACTTTCTCTCCGTAGCTGCTTAAGTCCGTCTCAATCATGTTAGCAATTGCCGATACTATGATTATGAGATATGGCGATGGACGCCAAAACAGCTTCCTTAACGGTTATCTTAAGGAAGAGCTGATATGATGCAGCCGGAAGGTTTTGTCGATCCTAAGAATGCTAACAAAGTATGCAAGCTCCAATGATCCATTTATGGGCTGGTGCAAGCATCTCGAGTTAGAACATTCGCTTGATGAGATGATCAAAGCGCTTAGTTTATGCACTTATGGAGAAGCCTCATGCTATAAGAAAGTGAGTGGGAGCTCTTTAGCATTTCTCATATTATATGTAGATGACATACTTTTGATGGGAAATGATATAGAATTCTTGGACAGCATTAAGGCCTACTTGAATAAGTGTTTTCAATGAAGGACCTTGAGAAGTTGCTTATATATTAGGCATCAAGATCTATAGAGATAGATCGAGACGCCTCATAGGTCTTTCACAAAGCACATACCTTGATAAGATTTTGAAGAAGTTCAAAATGGATCAGTCCAAGAAGGGTTCTTGCCTCATTGCAAGGTGTGAGATTGAGCTCGCTCAATGCCCCACCACGGCAAAAGATAAAGAAGAGATGAGTGTCATCCCCATGCTTCAGCCATAGGATCTATTATGTATGCCATGTGTGTACCGACTGATGTAAACCTTGCCGTAAGTTTGGTAGGAAGGTACCAAAGTAATCCCGCAAGGAACACCGGACAGCGGTCAAGAATATCCTAAAGCACCGAAAAGGACAAAGGACATGTTTCGCTTATGGAGGTGACGAAGAGCTCGTCAGAAGGGTTACGCCGACGCTTAGCTTCGACACGATCCGATGACTCTAAGTCACAAACCGGATACGTATATGTTGAATGGTGGAGCAAGAGTGCTGCAAGCAGCTGCAAGCAGAGCGTGGCGGGATCTACATGTGAAGCGGAGTACATGGCAGCCTCGGAGGCAGCGATGAAGCAATTTGGGTGAAGGAGTTCATCACCGACCTAGAGTCATACCCAATGCGTCGGGCCGATCAAACTCTTCAGTGACAACACCGAGCTATTGCACTTGCCAAGGAGCCCAGGTTTCACAAGAAGACCAGCACATCAAGTTGCCGCTCAACTCCATCCGTGAAAATGTTCAAGATGGAGACATAGAAATTTGTAAAGTGCATACGGATCTGAATGTCGCAGATCCGCTGACTAAACCTCTTCCACAAGGCAAAACATGATCAACACCGTAACTCTATGGGTGTTCGATTCATCACAATGTAACTAGATTATTGACTCTAGTGCAAGTGGAGACTGTTGAAATATGCCCTAGAGGCAATAATAAAAGCATTATTATTATATTTCCTTGTTCATGATAATTGTCTTTATTCATGCTATAATTGTATTATCCGGAAATCGTAATACACGTGAATACATAGACCACAATACGTCCCCTAGTAAGCCTCTAGTTGACTAGCTCGTTGGTCAACAGATAGTCATGGTTTCCTCGACTATGGACATCGATGTCATTGATAACGGATCACGCCATTAGGAGAATGACGGATGGACAAGACCCAATCCTAAGCATAGCACAAGATCGTAGTTCGCTTTGCTAGAGCTTTTCCAATGTCAAGTATCTCTTCCTTAGACCATGAGATCGTAACTCCCGGATACCGTAGGAGTGCTTTGGTGTACCAAACGCCACAACGAATCGGGTGACTATAAAGGTGCACTATGTATCTCCAAAGTGTCTGCGGTTGACACGGATCGAGACAGGATTTGTCACCCGCATGACGGAGAGGTATCACTGGGCCCACTCGGTAGTGCATCATCATAATGAGCTCAAAGTGACCAAGTGTTTGGTCACGGATCATGCATTACGGTACGAGTAAAGTGATTTACGGTAACGAGACTGAACGAGGTATTGGGATACCGACGATCGAAGTCTCGCAAGTAACATACCGATTGACAAAGGGAATAGTATACGGGTTGCTTGAATCTCGACATCGTGGTTCATCCGATGACATCATCGAGGAGCATGTGGGAGCCAACATGGGTATCCAGATCCCGCTGTTGGTTATTGACCGAGAGCGCCTCGTCATGTTCAGATGTCTCCCCGAACCCGTAGGGTCTACACACTTAAGGTTCGTGACGCTTAGGGTTATTAGGAAGACTTGTATGTGATTACCGAATGTTGTTCGGAGTCCCGGATGAGATCCCAGACGTCACGAGGAGTTCCGGAAGGGTCCGGAGGTAAAGATTTATATATGGGAAGTTGTCAAACGGACACCGGAAAAGTTTCGGGGCATATCGTATTGTACCGGGCCACCGGAAAGGTTCCGGAGGACCACGGAGGGGCCACCTCCCGGGGCCACTTGGGCTGCGTGGGAGGGGCCAGCCCTCGTGGCTGGGCGCACCCTCCCTTGGGCCCTTGCGCCTAGGGTTGAGGGGGGAACCCAGAGGGGCGCCCCTGCTTGGGGGCAAGCCCCCTCTTGGTCCGCCTCTAGATGCATCTAGAGGGCCGCCCCTCCTCCTTCCCCTATAAATAGAGGGGTGAGGGAGGGCTGCACACACAATTGAAGGCGCAGCCCTCCCTCCCCAACACCTCTCCTCCTCCGCAGGCGCTTGGCGGCCCTCGCCGGAGAACGTCACTCCACCATCATCACGCCTGTCAGGCTGCTGCTGGAGCCATCTTCTCAACCTCTCCTTCCTCCTTGCTGGATCAAGACGGAGGAGACATCACCCGCACTGCACGCGTGTTGAACGCGGAGGTGCTGTCCGCTCAGCACTTGGTCATCGGTGATCCGAAAGTACGCGACTCCATCATCACCATCCCCTTGAACGCCCGCACACGATCTACAAGTGGTATGTAGATGCAAACTCACCCCTTGACTCGCTGTTTAGATGAACTCATAGATGGATCTTGGTGAAACCGTAGAAAATTTTAATTTTCTGCAACGCCCCCAACATACGGCTCCACGGCGTGGCCAAGCAGCAGGCCGTGCGGCCCATCTTCGTCAACAAGGCATCCAAGACCCTCGCGAGGGTCCAAGCCTCGAGGCGGACAACGCAAGATCTTCTCTGGAGTGGCCTAGCCAGGCAGGCTCACAAGGAGCGGAGATATCAAGGCGGGGCAAACGTCACGAGGCTCTCGTGACGTGAGCCATGATGAACGGTACCAGGCGGGCGCCAGTGCGCGCAGCGTCCCCATTTCCTCTTTGGTGCTAAGAAGGCCAGCGTAGGCGAAGAGTACAGAGGCATCAGGCAAAGGTTGCCATATCGGTGCAACGAGACCAAGACTAGGAGGACGGCAAGGTGGAGGTCATCGTCGAGCCCAAGACGGCGTCACTCCAGAGCTTTTCGCAGGCGAAGACCGCTTTTGTCAGGGTAGCTTGTACTAGCTTCCCCCCTTCAAATTTGCCCGCCGTTGTTGGCTCCCTCCTGCTCGATATTTGGGAAGAGGACCAGGACCTCTATAAATAGGACTAGCCACCATAGTAGAAGGGGGATCGAACCCTCACGCGACAAGTTCATACACACAAGAACACCTCAACCTCAGGAGGCTGTTCTTCCCTTGTACTATTCATCATCAGCCCGAGAGGCAATCCACCACCACCACACTGGAGTAGGGTATTACACCACAACGGTGGCCCGAACCAGTATAAACACCGTGTCTTTATATATTGTGAGTTCGTCGAGTTCGTCGAGTTCGTCCGCAAGATCTTAGCGAGCTAGAGCATAGATCGGTAGGAGATAAAGACTTCGCGCGCACCCCAGTGTTCGAACCTTAAGGGTTTGCCGGAAACCCACATCCGACATTTGGCGCGCCAGGTAGGGGTGCGCCGGAGCTCCTCTCCACCAATCAAGGCTTTGTGTCGCCACGCCTTCCCCATGGCAAAGCGCCAGCCGCCATCCGCCCGATCGACCACCAGTAGCAGGGAGTCTGGGTACCGAGCCCTCGCCCCACCCTTCGCAGCCGAAAAGTGCAGTACGACCAAGTTCAAGGCAGACATGCCGCCACGTTACGATGGCACGACAGACCCGACGCTGTTCCTCGTAGGGCGACGAGGAGGCCGCCCTCAATGGTGGAGGCGATAGCCGGATCATGGCTAACTCGTTCCCCATGGCTCGCCGTGAGCCACGCGGTCTGCTGTTCAACCTCCCGGGTCCACGGTGGCATCCTCGAGGAGCTCCGCGACCACTTCATCACGCGCTACGCGTGCCGGGCGCACTATGCGGTCACGGTGCTGCCGGGCGGCTCAAGCACCGCCTTCAGACGCCACGCTGCCTTTCTTCCGTCAGATTGGGGCAGCTTCCAGCGCCTGGCTCCGGCTCGGTTGGGCTGCGCCAGAGGCCGACCTCACATTCGGTTCAAGACCACCCTGCTCCACCACCAGCTCTAGCATGCTCCCAATGTGCTGCACGCCTACCATCTCGCAACATGGCCACCAAGACCCTCATCGACGGGCGGTGCCGGCCTCAACTTGCTCCTCCGAGAATCCTTCAACCTCCTCCACGTGCCGCCCGAGAGGCTCAACCTCAAGCAAGTTTTTTCGGGAGGGCGTGGAGCTGCCCACTGGGGCAGATCCGCCTCCCCGTCACATTTCTCCGCACGCAAGGCATAACTACATCAGACTGAGCTGGTGGACTTTGACATCGCCCACATCGGTCTCCCCTGCATAATGCCATACTGGGTACCCAGCTCTTGCTCGCCTACATGGCGGCGACTCACCCGGCCTACAACCTCATGAAGATTCCAGGGAGCAAGGGCGTCCTCACCATCAGGGGGGGACACTAAGGAGGCGGTGACGGTGCTCAAAGTTAGTTTTCAAGACCGCTGTAGTCAGGCAGCCAGCCGACGCCAAGACGCCCCGAGACCAAGGAGACCATGGCCGCCAAGAAGAAGCAATTGTTCACCCAAGACAAGGCGGAGACTAAGCAGGTGCCGCTAGCTTAGGACGGTCTTCAAGGGCCACCTTTACCATAGGAACCAACTCGACCGGGAACAAGAAGAAGCTTGGTGAGGGTTTTTTGTGCCATAACAAGGAAATATTCGCTGGGACCCCAATCAGCTGGTAGGAGTCCCGAGAGAGGTGATCCAGCATCATCTAAGGGTGTGCCCCAACATGCGCCCCGTGAAGCAGCAGGCGAGGCGGCAGTCCACCGAGAAGTAGGCCTTCATCGTCGAAGAGACACGCAAGCTAGAGGCGGCCGATACCATTCGAGAAGTTCGATACCTCGATTGGTCGGGCGCTAACCCCGTCAGAGTAATCAAGAAAGGTGGAAGGAACGGATGCATCGACTTCACCAACCTCAACAAAGCTTGCCCTCAAGATCCGATCCCCTTCCACGACATCGATCAAATCGTCGACTCCATCGCCGAAAGTGCGATTTTCTATGCTTTCGGATGCGCTCTTCGGATACCATCAGATCAAGATGGCGGTGGAGGATGGAGAAGACGGCCTTTTGACACCGTAGGGTGTATTGCCACACCAGCATGCCTTTGGCCTCGCAACACGGGCGCGAACCTTTCAGCCGGGTCGATGCACACGCTTTGGGGCGGCAGCACCGGCAGAACACAGAGGCCTACGTTAGCATGACATAGTGGTCAAATTCTCATGAGGCGAGGACATTGATTCAAGACTTGGAGGAGACCTTTTGAGAGTTTGGCGCTGGTGAACTTGAGGCTTAACCCGGAGAAGGGCGTGTTTGTGTCCTCTCCGCAAGCTGCTAGGGTTTCTCAGATCCCTCGAGGGATCAAGGCTTAACCCGAGAAGATCAAGGCCATCAAGACATGAGCCCACCATGCACCCTCAAGGAGATGCAAAGCTAGCAGGACGAGTGACCGCAAGAAGGCTTTCATCTCTAAGTCGGGCGAGCGCACTTTTTTACCCCTTCTTTAAGCTCATGAAGAAGAAAGGCCCCTTTGAGGGACCCCTGAGGCCGACTGGCCTTCCAAGACCTCAAGAAATACCTCACCAGCCCCCTGTGATGTTAGCCTGCTCACCCTCGAGCCTCTCTCGTAATCTATTTTGGCCACCCTATACGCTGCTTAGCGCGCGCTGGTGGTGGTTCGGGAGGAGCGCCAAGACAAGGGAGTGCTGCGCCAAGCCAGAGTTGATGCAGCGCAGGGTCATGAAGGCACACCAGAGCCATCAGCGGCGGAAGATCAAGCTTGGCAGGCAACATCGCGAAGCCCCCGAGGACGCCAAGTCTCAGAAATCCTTCCGCCTGGATACACCACAATCTCCATAGGACTGAGCTTCAACAAAGGCGCCACTTTCGCCGAGCAATCGTGTACTTGTCAAGACAGCATCGGGACGCAAGGGCACGCTACCCTATGCCGCAAAAGCCCTCGCCAAGACTTGGTGGCCTCGCAGAAGTCGCGACACTACTCCCAAGGGCACCCCATCAAGGTCGCCTCATCTACCCATTGGAGAGGGTACTGTGAGCCCAAACTCGGCCGGAAGGGTCGCGGAATGGAACATTGAGCTGCAAGCATTCCGGCTGGAGTTTAGCACCACCAGGGTCATCAAGGGAGCCGCACTCACCGATTTTATGGCAGAATGGACAGATTCTGCTCTTGAGGAAGGAGAAGACCAAAGGCACTCCCCTGTGAAGTGAGGCACCGTATGGTCGGGTCATGTATTTCGATGGCGCTTTGCACACCAGGCGCTGGGGCTAGAGCGTGCTCATCTTGCCCACTCAGACAAGCTTTACTACGCCGTGCAACTCTGCTTCTAGCATGGCGAGAAGGTCTCCAACAATATCGCACAATACGAAGGCCTCATAGCTGGCCTGAAGGCTGCAAATGCCTCTAGGGTGAAGCACTCACCATCAAAGGCGACTCGCATCTCCTCATCAACTTCTCCAACAAAGTGTAGGAGCCAAGGACGAGCACATGGAGGCCTACCTTGGTGAGGTGCGCAAGATGGAAAAGCAGTTCGGCCCTCGAGTTGCCGTGACGTGCTCCCTGGGCACCAACAAGGAAGCCGACGACATCGCCAAGAGAGCTCTAAGCGGCAAACCGCAAGAGCTCGGCGTTTTCAAGAGCGGCTTTTTCGCCGCCGGCTAGGCCACCTCTTCAAGCACCATCAACCCTGGAGGAGCTCCCACAGCCCTCGCCACGGAGCCCCAAATGAGCGCCCAACCTCGAGCTCGGCTGCTTTTGGCGCCGAGCCTCGTGGAGAAGTGCCGACCAAGGAATTCAAGGAGTACCGATGCACGGACGCCGCCGAGAAGGAAGAAGACGCAGAGCGCCCGCCCGACAAAGCCACGGATATCGCATTCAAGACGGCGAAGTTGTACAGAAACGGCCGAACGACGCCACGCTAAGGCCGCATCTCCAATGATCAGGGAAGGGAGCTGCTAATTGACATACACGGCGGGACTGTGACATCACTCATCGTCATGGACCCTCGCTTGCAAAGCCTTCCAGAAGCGGATTCTATTGGCCAACATCACTCAATGATGCAGCCGAGCCGGTGAAGTCTCCTGCTTGCCAATTCCACGCCAAGCAATCCATCACCCGCCAGGCCTCCAAACCATTCCACTCACATGGCCGTCACAGTCTGGGGCTGGACATCTTAGGCCCATTCCACACGGGCGCCAGGGGCTATCACTATCTCTACATCGCCATCGACAAGTTCACCAAGTGGGTAGGGAAGCCGTCCGCATCATCCTGGCTGGCTCGCTATCAAGTTCATCAAGGGCCTCGTGAGCTGCTTCGGGTCCCCAACCGCATCATCACAGATAACGGTTCAGAGTTTACTAGCAACCTCTTCAAAACCTATTGTGCTAACCTTGAATACGATTCGCATTACGCCGGTGGCCCACCCCGTGAGTAACAAATAGCCGAATGCGCGAACGTGGAGGTCCCGAGGGCCTCAAGACCAGACCTTCAAGAAGAAGTCGGAGGCCTATGGTGGGCTGCACGACGAAGCCCAAATCGCGCTATGGTCCATCCGGAACCACCGCCACCAAGCCGACTAAAGCGAGACTCCATTCTTCCTTGTTCACGGAGCTGAAGTAGTCCTTCCTCACGAGGTCAAGCATCGCCCGCGACGGGTCCCAGCGCTCGACTAAACGTAGTAGGGTGCCATGCGGGGATGGATCTCGTGGTCCGGGAGGAACGCCGTCGAAGCCGCATTGAGGGCGGCAAGGTACCAACAGGCGCAAGGGCGGTACCACTCACCGAACATCCGCCCAGACGCCGAGGTGGGCGAATTCGCCTGAGGCGGTCCTTCCAGAGAAGGGCTACACAAGCTACCATGGGAGGGTCCGCTCAATGTCATCCATGTCTCTGTGCCGGGCAGCGCTACCGAGACGCAGGATGGGATACCCATCCGTAACGCCTCGAACATTCAAGACCTCTCGAAGTTCTATCCATGAAACAAGGCCCAAAGCCTGAGAAGCAAGGCCCAAAGCCTGAGAAGAAAGGCCCAGAGCCTGTGAAGACACTACAAAAAAAGACACATCCGTGACATTTTGGGCCGAACGAATTTTTTTTCTGTCATACATATGACACTTCTACGACGATAATTGTGACAAAACCAGGTATCATCATAGATGTGGTGGGCTTACTTATGACAAAAAATCATGACAGAAAATGGGCTTTTCGCCCGGGCGGGCCGGAGACGCAGCTGCATGACATTCTTTGGGCCGTCCCATGACGGAAAAACCGTGGTAGAAGCGAGGGAGAGGAAAATTTCAAGGAGTTGCCGGTTACGGGGAGGTCGGGGCCGAAGCGATGCTTTCTGCTTTCTCGTACACGACGCTGCTGCAGGTGCGGTGGCGCTGGTATTCTAATCGAACCCGAAAGCGAGGCGTTGGGCTCTAATCAACCCGAGCGATTGCACTGCAGTTACGCGTTATCAATCCGGGAGCAATCGATCAATGGCTGTTAATCGAACCCGATCAAGCGATTACTTCGCATCGCTGCTAATCAAGCCGATCGATGCTGCTTTGGATGAACAATGAGCATTGCGGAGGGGGGGGTTGATGAACAAGGAGCGGTGGCGCTTCTCGATGAACAGGACCCCGTGGTGTGGAGGGCTGGATGAACAGAGACGGTGGAGGGGTGGCCGTGGAGGGGTGGTTGAACAGACCCCGTGGTGTGGAGGGTGGATGAACAGAGACGGTGGAGGGGTGACCGTGGAGGGATGGTTGAACAGAGCTGGTGGAGTAAAAGTGTGGAGGCTAGATGAACAGGAGCCCGTGGAGGCCGGAGGAGGTCGACGGTAGCCCGTGGAGGCCGGAGGAGGTCGACGGTGGAGATGAACAAGATCCCGTGGAGTCCTGCTTATGGCACGCCACACCCCTCCCGGCGAACAGACCCTGCTTTGACCGTGAGCGCCCAACACAAGTCCGCTTGCCGCTTTTGCGGCACGCCACACCCCTCCCGATCAACAGACTCCCTGCCGACCGTAGGAGGTCCGTTTCATCCGCTTTGCGGCACGCCACACTCCTCCCGATCAACAGACCCCTGCTTCAACCGTGAGGATGTCCATTTCTCCTGCTTTTGCGGTACGCCACACCCTCCCGATCAACAGGACCTGTTCAACGTGAGGTCCGCTTCTCCACAGCGGCACGCCAGCCTCGCTTCATCGCCTGCTCCGCCCAAGCAGGTTTGCTCCCACGCCTGCCAGCTGCTCTCCCTATGAACACGACGCATTACATTGCCTCCCATGAACACGACGCGACTCGCTGCTCCTCATGAACACGACGATGACATCAAGCTCCGTTCACCCAGCCATGTACACGAGCCCCGCCGACGTGATGCGCCGAGTAGGCGTTGAGACCCCGTACCAGATGTACACATAATGCGGTCAGATTTTCTTTCTTGCACCCCCGCCGCTATACGCACGCAGTACATGCTACGCATGCGCCTCTACTACTTACATGTGCGCCGCTCTACAATGACCAGATAGTAATGCACATCGCTCACGACCGTAACGACAATGCTACGTGACGCTTCACCAGGTGGGTCCCGACCGTCACGCACTTCCTTGCGCGCGAAGATGTAGCTGGTGGGTCCCAAAGCTAGGGGAATCGCTTTTTTTCGGACGCACTTCCTTGCATGCGAAGATGTAGCCGTGGGTCCCAGCAATGTGGGGCGAATCATTTTTTGCCCGGACGCACTTCCTTGCGTATGAAGATGTAGCCGGTGGGTCCCAGCAATGGGGGCGAATCGCTTTGGTTTTTTTTTGCCCGGACGCACTTCCTTGCGCGCGAAGGTGTAGCTGCCGGGTCCCAAGAGTCGGGGCTTAATCGCTTTTTTTGTCTTGGACGCACTTCCTTATGCGTGCGATGGGTGTAGCAGGTGGGTCCCAGCAATGGGGCGAATCGTTTTTCCGACGCACTTCCTTGCGTATAAGATGTAGCTGGTGGGTCCCAGCAATGGGGCAAATCATTTTTTCCTGACGCACTTCCTTGCGCGCGAAGATGTAGCTCGTGGGTCCCAGCAATGGGGCTTAATCATTTTTTTCACAAATACGGTGGCCCGTCCGGTGGGTCCCTCATTGCCGTGTGGAGGAATAATTATTTTGCACGTAATAATGAGGCACTTCTCGCGGCTGCCATGGACCCACCTGTCAGCCTTCTCCACGATAGTCCACGTCCGATGGAAGTCGCCTCGACCACGCTGACCACGCCGCACCGAGAGCACCTGGGCAGTGGACGACGGAGAGGCCTAGGAAGGGACGTGGGAGCCGGGAAGACGCGCAAAGGATGCACACACGGAGAGGAGTACGAGGGTTCACTGCTCGGCTGCGCCGCCGCCGTCATAACAGGTGTGGGTGAGTGGAGGGATGGCCTCGCCGCGTGGGGTAGTAGGGTGTGAGGCCCCGGGCAAAGACAAACCGCCACGGAGGCGTGAGCAAGCGACGACCACCGCGCTGCTTTGGGCAGCGGAGCAAGAAGACCAGAGGTTGAAGAAGCACGATGGTCGTTGGATGGACATCATACGGTCAACAAGAACTAGAATCGCTTATATTGACTAAGTTGACAAGTCCCTTGGTACGCCAACTTAGTAGGCCCATGTGTCAGCTTCCGAACGGTGCCCTAGATGTCGTGGGAGGAATCATTTTAAGCGGTGAAGCTAGAATATCCGAGATTGAAGAAGAAGACGGTGATCCGTTGGATGGACATCCAACGGCCATCGCTGCTAGAACCGCAGTGTTGACTATAAGTTGACAAAGCCTTGCATACGGCACAACTCTGTTTTTTAGGGACGCACAACTTAGTAAGGCCGAAGTGTGTGGCAGTGTAACTTATAGCCCATTTGAGATTTGTAAGAATGTGTAGCCCATTTTTGAATTTGAATGGAATTTACTACAACCCATTTACAGTTTGTTAAAAGTACAGCCCATTTCAACCAACCGTTCAAAACAGAATTCAATAAAATTTCCCACATTTTGATGGGATCCGAAATATTTTTATCCCAAAATTTCTAGTCAGATTAAATACAATTTCAATATAAATTTATATTACGTAAAAATCCAAAGAAACATTGCGCCGCAACAATTAATGAAATTAAAATTTTCAATATCCAAAAATAATTTATAAAGTAATCACGTGTTTGGTGCATTTTTTTATAGTTATTGCCCAGTTTTTACAATTACATCCCATTTATTATTTCTTAAAGCCCATTTTCTTGTTAAGCCTAATGCATCCCTCCTAGGAAAGATTTGCAGCCCAGCGGGGCGGAGAATAACAACTTGACCTTGCCTGGGTATTCCTAAAAAAAAGTATAGCTGGGCTAGCCATTTTCAGCTTGAAAAATTAATATCTGGGCTGGATATCTGCCTGGCTAGACAGGCCACAGCCCGCCAAGTTAATACTCAGCAGCGATGTTTTCGTTGTTGTTCGAGAAGAGAAAATTAATATCTGGCTAAACATCGAAAAAACTCGCACAAATACTGCTCGAGCTGCTTGGTCCTGCACCTGCCGCACCGCTTGTGCAATTCTCTCTGCTTATTGACTACTCGAGGAGGTTGACAATGGTGTGGGACCGTGATGTCAGAAACTAGGAGGAAGCAAAATAAATTATAGTTATATATATATATATATATATATATATATATATATATATATATATATATATATATATATATATATATATATATATATATATATATATATATATATATATATATATATATATATATATATATAAAATAAGGAGGCACTTGTGTACGTGAGGCTATGGACCTGTGGGTCCCTATTGTCATCCTCTCCAAGTAAGTCATCTCTCGCAAGGCTTCACTCGAATATTAGCGTCGCCTTCCTGCTTCGTGCAAAGTATTTTCCTGCTTTGAAACGATTAATAAGTGTCGTCCGGTTCATTCATCTGCCGCCTACATTAATGATACGCAGCTGCCGAGGCGGCTATCTGCCGCGCCACACGTCCGCCCCTCCGCCCGCCAACCATTGCTATATAAACTGTTGCGCCGCCATAGCCGTAGCCATATCCGCATCCGCTCCCTTTCTCCTGTCCACACCAAGACGCTCATATGGCTTCGCGCCAAAGCTTTTCGAGACGGGCGGACGACGGACCACAAGGAGATGGAAGCATTGTTGCCGACCGCCGACCGGTGCAAACCGGGAGGACGACGACGCCCCAATGGAGAACATGGTAGTTAACGATTCAGCGCCAACCCTCCTCCGCCGCTTATCTCGCCGGCATTGCACCATAACCATCGGCGAGGCCCGTGCCTCAATATATGGACAGGGTGAGGCAGATGCGGAGGAGCAGTTCGGAGGCGCAGGCCGATGCCGCTTACAACCACCATCTCTCCAGAGCACCTGCAGCGGAGGAGCAGATCGCCGCAGAAAGGGCGGAGCAGGAGGCGCTGTCGACTGCACCGCCCGCCTCGCAAGGGCCGCCGAAAGGCCGGGCGGTACCGCATGAGGGTGGCGGAGGCTGCGGCCGCCACAAAGAGGCTAGCAAAGAGGGCAATGAAGCGGGCGAGGCGCTGTTTACGGAGACCGAGGACGAGGCAGAGGACGATGCCGATCCGACGAGTCTCCCGCCCCACCGGGCGCCGACGAGGAAGAGGACATCGCCGACTCAGCCGAGGCCCCACCTGCCGCAACGGGGGAGGATTTCCACCGCTCGCCGAAGCGCCGCCGCGGCAACGGAGATGAGGACATCGCCGCCTGCCGAGATTCTCCCCGCTGCCAACGAGGCCGCCACATAGAAAACGAGGAAGAGTAGAACACGGTAGGTCGCCGCCGCCGGTCCAAGTAAGGCCACCGCTGCTACCTCCGTTGAAGCCAAGCTAGGCGGGTTGACCATTGACGACCGGTTAGCTTCTTGGCGGCGACGTGGAGTCGGAGAGCTGCGTTGGAGAAGAACGCCCTTCTACTTAATCACTGGTGCATGGTCGATCGACACGTGGGCCCAACATGCCACATGTCGCTACGCGAATCGCACTGCAGCTAAGTCACCAAGCTTCGCTCGCCCGGGCTGACACAGTGGGTAGCTTCGTTAATTAATTATACCTCCAAAGTAGCACTCCCTTTTTAGTTGAAGAATGTATGAAATGTAATGAACCGCATGTTTATATGAAATCCGACCAGTATTAATGAATTTATTTCGATTAGTTCCATTCTCAGTATCACCGCATTGGATGAACATGCAAAACAATACGTACTAGCATTATTCCTGTGGTGATCACCTCGCTTGCAGTAAGTTTCACATGTACTCCTCCGTCCTTTCTAGTCTGCATACAAGTTTATTCCAAATCAAAGTATCTCTACTTTGACCAATCTTATACAAAAAAGTATGCACTTTCACAATGTGCTAAGTAAAAGGAATGTAACGAGTACAAAGAGTTTGAGCAGCTTTTAGCGCTTTCAGACATTGCAATCAAACACACATGCCTCGCAATTCATAGAAAACATTCAAAACAATCGATGATTATGCATCTCAGCGACTCACATGTCGAGGCAATATTTACTTCACAACTAAAGAATAAAGAAAAATTGATCGACGCCAGACGACAAAGGGCGCCCCATTCAAAAATATCAAACGATGTCTTGCTAAAATCAATGAGCAAATTTGATAAGGTTGTCCCATTCCAAAATATCAAATGCCTACGATTGTGGAATGGGCAGGGTTTGCCATCGCTTGACATTGACATGGCACCTCGTACAAAATAAACCAGTTGTTCTTTTTGTGCGCTTCCACCAAAATCAACCAAATTACAGTAGCTTGTATGATTTCGCCTTATATGTTGCAACGCCTTTGAACTTATCGGCACCTCCTTTCTTGTGGTGGAAATGAATGATTTGATGTATTCATGAACATTTTGTGCAGTTCCCATTGAAATCGTTAAGCACCCCTGCTTTGCACAAATACAAAAAAGATTACAAACTCGTACTTATGATTTGACAGTTTAACAGTACATACATGGTCCATGTAGAGCACACTTTTAGAAAATGGAACTCACAGGAAAGAACCTCGAACAACATTGTACTCAAGCATCACAAAGAAAAAATGGAGATTTGTCACCCTTCCGAGCCAAGTTAGTTTGGTCTTGTGGGGAGTAATGTAACCATCCTTCAACTCGCTTCCTTCCGATGAGAATATCATCCTCGCTGGCTCGCTATCAAGTTCATCAAGGGCCTCGTGAGCTGCTTCGGGTCCCCAACCGCATCATCACAGATAACGGTTCAGAGTTTACTAGCAACCTCTTCAAAACCTATTGTGCTAACCTTGAATACAGACTCACGCATTACGGTGGCCCACCCCGTGGAGTAACAACAGCCGAATGCGCGAACGTGGAGGTCCCGAGGGCCCCAAGACCAGACCTTCAAGAAGAAGCCGGAGGCCTATGGTGGGCTGGCACGACGAGCTCCAAATCTGCGGCTATGGTCCATCCGAACCACCGCCACCAAGCCGACAAAGCGTAGACTCCATTCTTCCTTGTCACGGAGCTGAAGTAGTCCTTCCTCACGAGGTCAAGCATCGCCCGCACGGGTCCTAGCGCTCGATTTAAACGTAGTAGGGTGCCATGCGGGGATGGATCTCGTGCTGGGGAGGAACGCTGTCGCTGGCCGCATTGAGGGCGGCAAGGTACCAACAGCGCCATGCGCGGTACCACTACCGCAACATCCGCCCAGACGCCGAGGTGGGCGAATTCGCCTTGAGGCGGTCCTTCCTGCAGAAGGGCTACAAGCTACCATGTGGAGGGTCCGCCTGGCGTCATCCATGTCTCTGTGCCGGGTAAGCAAACAGGCCGAGACGCAGGATGGGATACCCATCCGTAACGCCTCGAACATTCAGACCTCCGAAGTTCTATCCATGAAACAAGGCCCAAAGCTCGAGAAGCAAGGCCCAAAGCTCGAGAAGAAAGGCCCAGAGTCTGTGAAGACACTACAAAAAAGACACATCCGTGACATTTTGGGCCGAACGAATTTTTTTTTTTCATACATATGACACTTCTATGACGATAATTGTGACAAAACCAGTATCATCATAGATGTGGTGGGCTCTACTTATGACAAAAAATCATGACAGTAAATGGGCTTTTCGGCCCGGGCGGGCCGAGACGCAGCTGCATGACATTCTTTGGGTCAGCCCATGACGGAAAAAACCGTAGAAGCGAGGGAGAGGAAAATTTCAAGGAGTTGCCGTTACGGTGGGAGGTCGGGGCCAATGCGATGCGCTGCTTTCTCGTGACACGACGCTGCAGTGTGCGAGGCGCTATTCTAATCAACCCGAGCGAGGCGTTGGGCTCTAATCAACCCGAGCGATTGCACCGCAGTTACGCTACATCGAATCCGGCAATCGATCAATGGCTGTTAATCAACCCGATTGCCGATTACTTCGCATCGCTGCTAATCAAGCCGATCGATGTCGCTTCTTGATGAACAATGAGCATTGCGGAGGGGGGGGTTGATGAATAAAGGAGCGTGGCGCGTTGCTCTCGGATGAACAGGACCCCGTGGTGTGGAGGGCTGGATGAACAGTAGACGGTGGAGGGGTGGCCGTGGAGGGGTGGTTGAACAGGACCCCGTGGTGTGGAGGGCTGGATGAACAGTAGACGGTGGAGGGGTGACCGTGGAGGGATGGTTGAACAGTAGCCGGTGGAGTAGTGTGCGGTGGAGGCTAGATGAACAGGAGCCCGTGGAGGCTGGAGGAGGTCGACGGTAGCCCGTGGAGGCTGGAGGAGGTCGACGGTGGAGATGAACAGTATCCCGTGGAGTCCCGTTTTGCGGTACGCCACACCTCCCGGCGAACAGACCCTGCTGACCGTAGCGCCCAACACAAGTCCGCTTGGCTCGCTTTTATGGGTACGCCACACCCTCCCGATCAACAGACTCCCTGCTTCGACCGTAGGAGGTCCGTTTCATCCGCTTTATGGCACGCCACACTCCTCCCGATCAACAGACCCCTGCTTTCAACCGTAGGAGGTCCATTTCTCTGCTTTTATGGCACGCCACACCCCTCCCGATCAACAGACCCCGTTCCAACGTAGGAGGTCCGCTTTCTCCAGCAGCGGCACGCCAGCCTCGCTTCCATCGCCTGCTCCGGCCCAAGCAGGTTTGCTCCCACGCCGCTCCGCTGCTCCCTATGAACACGACGCATTACATTGCTCTCCCATGAACACGACGCACTCGCTGCTCCTCATGAACACGACGATGACACTGCTTTCTCCGCTCCGACCCAGCCATGTACACGAGCCCCGCCGACGATAGCGCGAGTAGGCGCTTCGAGACCTCACCAGATGTACACATACGCGGGTCAGATTTTCTTTCTTGCACCCCGCCATATATACGACGTACATGCTACGTATGCGTCTCTACTACGACATGTGCGCCTTCTTACAATGACCAAGATAATACGCATATCGCTCGCTACTGTAACGACAATGCTACGTGACGCTTCACCAGGTGGGTCCCGACCACACGCACTTCCTTGCGCGCGAAGATGTAGCCGTGGGTCCCAACAGCTAGGGGAATCGCTTTTTTTGCCCGACGCACTTCCTTGCATGCATAAGATGTAGCCGTGGGTCCCAAAGCAATGGGGCTAATCATTTTTTTTTTGTCTTGACGCACTTCCTTGCGTATAAGATGTAGCTGGTGGGTCCCAGCAATGTGGGGGCGAATCGCTTTGGTTTTTTTTTGCCCGGACGCACTTCCTTGCGTGCGAAGGTGTAGCTGCCGGTCCCGTGAGTCGTGGGGCTTAATCGCTTTTTGCCCTGGACGCACTTCCTTATGCGGCGGTGGTGTAGCAGGTGGGTCCCAGCAATGGGGCTAATCGTTTTTTCGACGCACTTCCTTGCGGCGAAGATGTAGCTGGTGGGTCCCAGCAATGGGGGCAAATCATTTTTTCCTGGACGCACTTCCTTGCGCGAAGATGTAGCTCGTGGGTCCCAGCAGTCGTGGGGCTTAATCATTTTTTCGCGAATACGGTGGTCCCGTCCGTGGGTCCCTCACCGCCGTGGAGGAATAATTATTTTGCACGTAATAAGGAGGCACTTCCTTGCGCTGCCATGGACCCACCTGTCACCTCTCCACGATAGTCCACGCCCGATGGAAGTCGCTCGACCACGCTGACCACGCCGCACCGAGAGCACCAGGCGTGGACGACGGAGAGGCCTAGGAAGGGACGACGTGGAGCCGGGAAGACGCGCAAAGGATGCACACACGGAGAGGAGTACGAGGGTTCACTGCTCGGCTGCGCCGCCGCCGCCGCAGAATAACAGGGGGTGGGTGAGTGGAGGGATGGCTCGCCAGCCGTGGGGTAGTAGGGGTGAGGCCTCGGGCAAAGACAGCCGCCACGGAGGCGGAGCAAAGCGGACGACCGGGCGCCGCTTTGGGCAGCCGGAGCAAGAAGACCAGAGGTTGAAGAAGCACGACGGCCGTTGGATGGACATCATACGGTCAATGCAGACTAGAATCGCTTATATTGACTAAGTTGACAAGTCCCTTGGTACGCTAACTTAGTAGGCCCACGTGTCAGCTTCCAAACGGTGCGCCTGATGTCGTGGGAGGAATCATTTTTGGGCGGGTGAAGCTAGAATATCCGAGATTGAAGAAGAAGACGCATCCGCTGGATGGACATCCAACGCCATCGCTGCTAGAACCGTGTGTTGACTATAAGTTGACAAAGCCTTGCATACGCCCAACTCGCTTTTTTAGGGACGCACAACTTAGTAAGGCCGTAAGTGTGGCAGAACTTATAGCCCATTTGAGATTTGTAAGAATGTGTAGCCCATTTTTGAATTCTAATGGAATTTACTACAACCCATTTACAGTTTGTTAAAAGTACAGCCCATTTCAACCAACCGCTCAAAACAGAATTCAATAAAATTTCCCACATTTTGATGGGATCCAAATATTTTATCCCAAAATTTCTAGTCAGATTAAATACAATTTCAATATAAATTTATATTACGTGAAAATCCAAAGAAACATTGCGCCAAGAATAATTAATGAAATTAAAATTTTCAATATCCAAAAATAATTTATAAAGTAATCACGTGTTTGGTGCATTTTTTATAGTTATTGCCCAGTTTTTACAATTACATCCCATTTATTATTTCTTAAAGCCCATTTTCTTGTTAAGCCTAATGCATCCCTCCTAGAAAGATTTGCAGCCAACAAGCGGAGAATAACAACTTGACCTTGCCTGGGTATTCCTAAAAAAGTATAGCTGGGCTAGCCATTTTCAGCTTGAAAAAATTAATATCTGGCTGGATATCTGGCCTCGGCTAGACGGGCCACAGCCCGCCAAGTTAATACCTGCAGCGATGTTTTCGTTGTTGTTCGAAGAGAAAATTAATATCTGGCTAAACATCGAAAACTCTGCACAAATACTGCCGAGCTGCTTGGTCCCAGCTGTCGCCGCTTCTTGTGCAATTCTCTGCTTATTGACTACTCGAGGAGGTTGACAATGGTGTGGGACCGTGATGTCGTGAAACTAGGAGGAAGCAAATAAACTATAGTTATATATATATATATATATATATATATATATATATATATATATATATATATATATATATATATATATATATATATATATATATATATATATATATATATATATATATATATATATATATATATAAATAAGGAGGCACTTGTGTACGTGAGGCTATGGACCTGTGGGTCCCCATTGTCATCCTCTCCAAGTAAGTCATCTCTCACATGCCTGCTTCCGCCTCAAATAGTTAGCCACTTCGCTTCCCGGCAAAGCGATTTTCCGCTTTCAAACGACACAAGTGTCGTCCCGTCTCGCCCATCTCGCCGCCTACATTAATGATACGCAGTTGCCGAGGCGGCTATCTCCGCGCCACACGCCCGCCCCTCCGCCCGCCACCATTGTTATATAAACTGCTGCGCCGCCATAGCCGCAGCCATCCGCATCCGCTCCTTTCTCCCGTCCACACCACTACGCCCATCATGGCTTCCTCGCGCCCAGGGCTTTTCGAGACGGGCGGACGACGGACCACAAGGAGATGGAAGCTATTGCTGCCGACCGCCGACCGGCAGCAACCGGAGGACGACGACGCCCCAATGGAGAACATGGTAGTTAACGATCCAGCGCCAACACCTCCTCCGCCATCATCTCGCCGGCATTGCACCATGACCATCGGCGCAGGCCCGTGCTCAATATATGGACAGGTGAGGCAGATGCGTGAGGAGCAGTTCCGGAGGCGCAGGCCGATGCCGCCACAACCACCATCTCTCCGTGAGCACCGCAGCGGAGGAGCAGATCGCCGCAGAGCGGGCGGAGCAGAGGCGCTGCCGACTTGCATCGCCCGCTTCCGCAAGGGCCGCCGAAGCGCGGGCGGTACCGCATGAGGGTGGCGGAGGCTGCGCCGCCACAAAGAGGCTAGCAAAGAGGGCAATGAAGCGGCGAGGCGCTGTTTACGAGACCGAGGACGCAGGCAGAGGACGATGCCGACTCGACGAGTCCTCGCTACCGGGCGCCGACGAGGAAGAGGACATCGCTGACTCAGCCGAGGCCCCACCCCGCCGGGCAACGTGGGGAGGATTTACCGCTTCATTGAGCCGCCGCCGCCGCAACGAGACAGAGGACATCGCCGGCCCGCCGAGACTCTCCCCGCCGCCAACGAGGCCGCCACATAGAAAACGAGGAAGAGAGAACACGGTAGGTCACCGCCGGGTCTGTAAGGCCACCGCTACTACCCTCCTGCTGAAGCCAAGCTAGGCGGGTTGACCATTGACGACCGGTTAGCTTCTTGGCGGCGACGTGGAGTCGGAGAGCTGCGCTGGAGAAGAACGCCTTCTACTTAATCGCCGGTGCAGATGGTCGATCGACACGTGGGCCCAACATGCCACATGTCGCTTACGCAATCGCACTGCAGCTAAGTCATCAAGCTTCGCTCGCCAGGGACATGTGGGTAGCTTCGTTAATTAATTATACCTCCAAATAGCACTTTTTAGTTGAAGAATGTATGAAATGTAATGAAATCCGCATGTTTATATGAAATCTGACTGTATTAATGAATTTATTTCATTAGTTCCAATTCTCAGATCACCGCATTGGATGAACATGCAAAACAATACGCACTAGCATTATTCCTGTGGTGATCACCTCGCTTGCAGTAGCTTCACATGTACTCCTCCGTCCTTTCTAGTCTCATACAAGTTTATCTCGCAATAAAGTATCTCTACTTTGACCAATCTTATACAAAAAGTATGCACTTTCACAATGTGCTAAGTAAAAGGAAATGTATGAGTACAAAGAGTTTGAGCAGTTTTTAGCTGCTTCAGACATTGCAATCAAACACACATGCCCTGCAATTCATAGAAAACATTCAAAACAATCGATGATTATGCATCTCAACTGACTACATGTCGAGGCAATATTTACTTCACAACTAAAGAATAAAGAAAAATTGATCGACGCCGACAAAGAAAGGGCGCCCCATTCAAAATATCAAACGCATGTCTTGCTAAAATCAATGAGCAAAATTTGACAAGGTTGTCCCATTCCAAAATATCAAATGCCTACGATTGTGGAATGGGCAGGGTTTGCCATCAGCTTGACATTGACATGGCACCTCGTACAAATAAACCAGTTGTTCTTTTTTGTGCGCCCACCAAAATCAACCAAATTCGCAGTAGCTTGTATGATTTCGCCTTATATGTTGCAACGCCTTGAACTTATCGGCACCTCCTTTCTTGTGGTGGAAATGAATGATTTGATGTATTCATGAACATTTTGTGCAGTTCCATTGAAATCAAGTTAAGCACCCTGTTTGCACAAATACAAAAAAGTGATTAAGCAAACTGCATGTATGATTTGACAGCTTCAACAGTACATACATGGTCCATGTAGAGCACACTTTAGAAAATGGAACTCGCAGAAAGAATCCTGAACAACATTGTACTCAGGCATCACAGCAAAAAATGGAGATTTGTCATCCTTCCGAGCCGGGTTAGTTTGGTCTTGTGGGAGTAATGTAACCATCCTTCAACTGCCCTTCCGATGAGAAGATAAACATGGCTTCTTCATCCCGCATAATCGAACTAGTCACTTAATGACTCCATATTCTTCTTCGAGGAAGATGATCCTCAGTGCAAAGACAAGAGGACTACTAAATGCTAGCATCCATGTTTGCTCAAAAAAGGAAAGGAAATATTTAAAACAACATGATGAAGCACTTCTCAAGGACAATACCACTTTTTCATGACAAGATCTAAAACAGAGCACAACACCAATAGAGATGACAAAGCTCAATCATATGGATGAAATCAGTGGCGAGTACCAACCTTTGTCGAGGTTGATTGTAGAGCATACAGATGAAGCACTTCTCCAACCATCTGCTGTTATCTACGGGGTGGTGTAACGCCTTACACACTTCCGGCCGGTGGTCAGCATTCTCAAGGGATCTAGACAGGCCCCACAGATCAATATTTAGTCTTTTCATGACTTTGTCCTCACTCGCGCACTCCGGAGCAATCTTCGGTAATGGTCACCCATCCCGACACTACTCCAAGCTGAGCACGCTTAACTTTGGAGTTCTCATCCCAATGGGCTCTGAAAAGAAGGAATTCCTATTGATATGAGTAGTCTATCATCCCTATTGCCGTATCTATCACATACACCCCCATCTGAGGAACCGACGCCCTGCCGGGCCACATGAACGCTCCTCTGGCACAAACGCTCAGGTTTCTAGTCCGCACATGTGCCATGTCGGGTGCCACGACGGGTCACAAACGCTATCAACAACATGACCACGCACTGTCCGCAACCATCCGTAAATCGCTAGGGTCGGCTCGATACTCAACTTGTAACGCCTTGACAATACCTCTCCGGTGGTCGCTATCCTAGCGGATCTAGATCGCCCCACAGATCAATACTAGTCTTTTCTGCGCGACTTTGTCCTCACTGCATGCACTCCGGAGCACTTCTTCTCGAAATGGGGTCACCCATCCCGACACTACTCCAAGATGAGCACGCTTAACTTTGGAGTTCTCTCAATGGGCTCCTTGAAAAGAAGGAATTCTTTATTGATATGAGTAGTCTATCATCCCTAATAAGCCGACTATCACTGGCCATGCTTACTATATACTCTCGATTAGTTAAATGTTTCCAACATCTTCTTGTGCAGTTCCACTAAAATATATGGTATCTTCAAAGAAGATCCCTGTTTGCACAAGTAGAGATAATTACGTATGGCATCAAATCAGTGGCAAAACAATTGCTCGCTCCAGCCATAGCAATAAATTAAGATGCAAAACTATATCATTACTTGTGTCATCACAGTTCTAGTGCTTTATTACAAGACCGAGTTGATTTTGTTTTTCTTCCGCTTGTTCTTCCCTTCATCACTTGGTTCAATAATGCATAAGCTTCGCTTTCAATGTAAGATTTGGCATGTCAATTAGGGAGCACAAGTATAGTACTAAACTTAATTTTCTGATGAAAGTGGCAAAATACAGCCGCTAGCCAGAAATATCCTTATCTTACCTCAATGGGATATTACGGCACATACATATTGGAAGTCTTGTTCCATTTGTGCAGCTTCACTAAAATCAAGCAACATTATCGCATAAGTAGCACAACATATGAAAGCACACCGCATAATCATGTGAAAGAAGGCTAGTAATCGACCTCTCATGATGCGGAATTAAACAACTCACAAGAAGAAGATCTGAACCAAATTCTCCTTAATGGATAGGAAGTAAGATCTCCTCTTGTGCAGTTCCACTAAGATCAAGTAATCAAGCAACATTGTTTGTGTGATATTTGTTGAACTGCACAAAACACTCTTAAAACAAAAGTTTTTGTGCAAAGGCAAACAAAAGGTCACAATGGCAACGAGGTGAAGTAGATAACCCTGCTTACACAGAGGTGCAAAGGAAACAATTAGTGGTCAATAATGGTGGATGACATGTACCAACAAAAAGAAGCATCTACCTTATCTAAATGGGAAAGAAAGCAAGACAAGAGCATTTCTCAAACGGGGCATTGATTAATATTAACATAGAGATTATATTAACAATAAAATTCGTTAAACATGTAATTTGCTTTTAACTGTGGCATTGCATCAATTTTCCAAATGCATTATTAGAGGGTGTTTGTTTACAGTGACATTTTGGTGTAGGGACTAAAAAACTCGTCACCCCATCTAAACCAAACAGAGGGACTTTAGGGACTAAAAGTGGGCATTTGGGACTAAAGAAAGAAGACCTCGAGGGAGTCTTTTGGGACTTTTTCCAACAGCTTGCCCCTGCCACGCATCGCACCTTGTTTCTATTAGTTCATTACCGGGGTAACATGGTCTTTAGCATGTCATTTAATAACCTCTAGTCCATGTTTAGTCCCTCGAACCAAGCAGGTAGGGACTAGGAGTTTTAACCAAACAGGCCTTAGATTAACAACAGCTAATGAGTTGCACGGGACAGTGGACGACCAAACACCATGTGCATCTACCGATGTACTGTGGTCATGCATGCCTATTGCAACAAAGAACAAACAACCAAGGAGCATATTTGTGTTGGTCCCAGCTTTGTTATCTTTAGACACCTTTCCCTATGTGAGCGCAGCAAATCTAGTCCCGCTCAAACTCTACAGCCTTTGTCCCTTCCTTTCCTTTTTGAACTAGTACTTTTGCCCCTTCCTTTCCTCTTTGAACCACATCCTAGATTTATGCGATACAACTTTTCCCCACTACTTTCCCACATTCCTTTCCTCTTTGAACCACGCCCCAGATTCATGCTATACAACTTTCCCCTTCATTTCCTCTTTGAACCACATCCTAGATTCATGCTATATATACAACTTTTCCCACTACTTTCCCCCACTCTTTCCTCTTTGAACCACGCCCCAGATTCATGGTATACATGCAGCTAGAGCAATGCATGCGAGTAAGTAAATTATACCTTAAGGTTCTTGGGCGTGGTTCGGTGGGCGACGGGACGACGGCGAAGAAGAAGGGTCGGAGGCCTCCCGCCGCCACTGGGTGGAAAGTGAACAGCTGCGCGGTAGTGGATTCCCTCCTCACGACGGCGACAACAGCAGCCTCCTTCCTTCTCGGTGGACGGATCCTGCCGGCTCTTGAGCAGCAAAGAGGGGAGAGAGAGAGAGGCCAACAAGTCTTGTTTAGATCTCGGAGAGGGTGAGAGAGTGTGAAGAGAGCAACTACAAGCGCCGAGGCTCCAGCCGGAGAGGGCGAGAGAGTGAAGAGAGCAACAACAAGCGCTGAGGCTCCAAAGGTATATATATAATCGAGAGAGAGTGTGAAGCTGCAAACCCTAGAAAACATTTTGACCACCAAAGAATCCTCCCGAAAGGATTATGCTCAAGTGTAGTTATCGAACCCGAGACCTCAAGTTTGATGAGCGAACAAAGCTAACTACATACACAACCCTCCCGCTATGTTCAACGAGAGGAAAATAACCTTTTATACATTCCTGCATTCGTGTGACAAGCATGCCGTGTTTTTTTTGTGTGTGTGGGAGTCATTGGGATTTCAATCATAATCGTGTCATGTGGCTTTGGTGGTAAGACTATCCACAGTGGTGCAGAAAT
The DNA here is from genome assembly GCA_021605205.1 of Aegilops longissima. Lineage (NCBI taxonomy): Eukaryota > Viridiplantae > Streptophyta > Magnoliopsida > Poales > Poaceae > Aegilops > Aegilops longissima. Next base: position 14,332 of record JAHIAM010006064.1, on the reverse strand, counting down.
AATGCAGCCTTAGTCACCTTACCTCTCCACGTAGTATGTTGGGTCCCACCAATGACGGGTTTATCTTACTCACACATCTCGCCACTCGCCGGGAACACTGCCAATTGATCCTCTGCTCGTTCAATGCACTATTTTAAGTGAACTTATTATAACATGCACACAAATTTTGGGCACTTGTATTCGACTTAAGTCAGCAGTGCCACCAGATCTCATATACTTACTACTCCTCCGCCTAGGTGTAATAAGTCACGTTAGAAGGTGCAACGGGACCAAGGTGTGTGCATGCGTGTGTGTGTTTAACAAGATGTGTGTTAGAGAGTGCGATATCGACCTACTCCTACAGAGAGATGGTGTGTAGTGTACGATTTAGCCATGAGAGTCTGTGCATCCTCTCGCTTCCCGGGCGTGTCCGGGAGGGACATGCGGACAGCTGCCACGCCTGGCCCCGACCAACCTGGCCCACCCAAAGCCCCTCCATCGCCTCGCCGCTTCCGCCTCTAAACGGTCAGCGCCGCCCAAAGAATCGGTGCCGATTCATGCTCGGCAGAGCGGACGCGACCTCTCACCGGCGCAAGAGTGATGGTTGCTTCGTCCGCCAACTTATCGCTGGGTCTATGTGATTTGATGGCTCATTGGTCTTTATTACTAAGGTGGTAGGACTGCTGGATGTCCCACGCCATGCATTAGATTACAATTTTCCATTCTTACAAATGAGGAGTGCAAGAGCAGTGAAAACACGCAGGCTCAAGTGATTACATGGCCCACCTCACACTATCACCGTATGACACCTAACTCTTTACATAGTACTCCCTCCATTCCTAAATATTACTAGATGAGTCCTCGCTGTCATGAACAGCGGTATATCTCTCGCGCAAAATTATCGATTTCATAGAACTAAAAAACTCTATAACCGCATGACAAATGTGGTAGCCAAACTAAATAAACTCCCATCATCATTTAGATCATCCCACGAAGGAAAAAAGATCAGCCAACTCCTACTGCATAATGGGATTATATTTTCTTTTGACATGTTAATGGGACTTAAAAGCTCACTTACATGCATGCTACCGTGCATGCTTGCATGCGCACATGTTGATGTGATTTAAAACCCACTCACATGCATGTGCCATGGTATTTCTGCATGCTTGCATGTGGCTTAGTGCGGAGCCTCTCAACGCCTAGATCGACGGCTATTATGGACTGATTTACTTCATCTAATGGCTACATCAATTTTGATGATGTGGCTCAAGGAGAGGATAGAGAATTCCTAGTAGTGGGGGCTATTATTAGTAGATAAGTCTTTGTAGAGATTCCACTAGGTGAACTACATACGGAACAAAATGAATGAATCTACACTTAAAATGCATCTATATACATCCGCATGTGGTTCATGGTGAAATCTCTACAAAGACTTATATTTAGGAACGGAGGAAGTACTAGTATAGTACGCATCGTAATTTATCAATGAGATAAATTTGTATAATGCTATGAAGCTTCCAGCTTCTACATGTATCTTATGCCCAAGGTTGCCCGCTGCAACATTTCATCAAATACAAAGGAGACTAACATGCATGCTATTGCATCTCAATGATTGACAGATCATAGCAATATGTATCCTCCGCTCCAAAATAAGTGTCTCAACTTTGTGCAAACTTTAGTACAAAGTTGTACTACTACTAAAGTTGACACTTATTTTGGAACAGAGGCAGCTAAAGAAAAACGATCCATGCAGTCCCTAGCCCTTGAACCGTGAACCCCACCAGCCTTCAATTTGTCGGGCAACGCTCGAAGCTTCCTAATAAATGAAGTTTGCAACCTTGACCATCGGATCATTTTGTGCAGTTTCACCAAAATCGAGATGAGCATCCCCGTGGCAAAGAAATTGAAGAAGCGTGATTAGAATAAGATTATCGGGACTAGTTGATGAGACATAAACTCATCACAAATACAGATGTAGAAGCCAGTAGAGGTATTTACGGGGCAAAGAAGTAGAGAAATATCCATGTGGAGTGATGTGGGCAGCTGGAGCAAGCAAAGCCGGTCAGTAAGGGAGTTGTACCGAGGGACGAGCTCAACCTTGAGGAGGGCGGCGGAGGCAAAACCGCCCACGTCATGACAAAGGAGCAAGGGACGAAGGCAACCTCACCGGCTTTGTGAGAGAGAACGGGGGACCCCTGATCGACGTGCCGACAAGGTTTTCACCGCATGACGACGGCCACCGATCTACACTAAGCATCCACCCTTCCCCAAGCGGATGTGATCCGCCGGATGTTAGAGATGTGGCCACATGCTTTTGAAAGCGAGAGAGTGTGAAGAGAGCAACCCCAGCAAGCAACCGTAGGCTGGCCCGCCCCGACTATGTATATAGTGGAGCGTTTTTTTCTCCATATGAACCTATCATATTGCGACGTGCAATCAAGAAAAAAAAACTTTATTTATAAATGACGCGCACCTACTACTCGCTCTCCTATAACCTTGCGCTTGGCATCTCCAAAATATTAACCTTGCGATTGGCTCTTCGCCTCTCGGGAAGTCGAGCAATAATGGTAGTGCAGATATATCGCTCGCTATATGAGACCGAATGAATTGCTGCACGCCCACCACGTGGGCAGGGTCGAGGGCGAGGGAGAGTGCTACACGGAGCAAAATGAGTGAATCTACACTCTAAAATACGCCTATATACATTAGTGTTTGGAGTATGTACTAGTAGTTCATATTGAAATCTACTAAAGGACATATATATTCCAAACAATATGATATAATCTCTATAACCAAGGTAGTAGGGACGAGGAGTAAACGGAGGAGTAGTAATTTTTCTCCTCGTCTCATGAGCCACCGCACAAGATGGGCGAGGGAGGGCGAAGGAGCAAGCTTCACCTCATCTCATGAGCCACCGCGCCTGCATGGGGGAGACGACGACTAAGCAAGCTTTCTCTCGCTCAAGAAGTTGACGGACACATCAAAAGTCTTGCCTCTAAGGTAGGCCCCACATGGTTTGCCTCTTTTTTTTAACATAACACGCCAAGTCGCAATTTGTTTGTTCACCCATGGTAGACGATCCTCCCTCCACCAAGTGGACAACCAAGACACGTGCCAAATTACCACATGGGCTGCCTTTTTCAGACAGAATTGAGCTCCACTGTACCCGCTGGGTGTGGTTGGGAAAGAGACGGAGTACGTGCGCTGCATGCACCTTCTTCTTCCTGCATGTCCCCACCCACGTGGGTGTGTGAGAGATACAAACCGCTGCTCGTGAGTGTTTTTTGTTTTGGGGTGGGGGGTGGGGTGGGGTGGGGGTTGATTTCGTGAATTATTTGTGGGAATATGTGTCGATGACATCTCAAACAAAATTTTGCATGCAATGTGTGTGAAATGGAGGCCTATCCATATCATACATAGAGGGTCGGGCAATCCACGAGAAGAGAGGGAGGGGTCATAGCTATCGATAGAGTCAAGAGAGGATCATGGGTGGGTGCGTAGATAGATGAAGAGAGCCATCGAAATGTGTGTGTGTGCAAGTCAAAGATATAGGGCGACTGCCCACCGAACGTTAGAGGGCACATGTCAAGTTTGTGTGTGGCAGGAGACATGACTAGAGCGCTCATGTATCGCTGTGTGGGGAGGGGGGGGGAGGGTAGGGAGAGGCCTAACTATAGAGGTAGAACGACTCAGATATGTGTTGAGAAGGAGAGACCCAGCTATGTCTTGAGGGAGATCGGTCGACATCCATACATAATCAAGGACGGAAATATGATGGGACAGAGAGAGAGAGAGGAGAGAGAGAGAGGGAGGGAGAGGGTGGAGTGCTGGATGGGTGATGGAGTTGCTTCTGAGATGGTGGGAGAGGCCTACTAGACAAACCGAGGTGGAACCGCAATGTTATCAATAAGAGTGGGGATGTGTTTCTGTGTGTGCTCAGGCGTGATAGATCCGCTCGACGCATCCATGGATGATGAAGGGGAACCATGTGTTTGGTAAGCAAACCTAACTAGATCGGTAGATCAATTGTTGTTTGTCGGAGGAAGGGAGAGACACAACTAATGAGGTAGATCGATCGACGTGTGGGTAAAAACGAAGTTATAAGGACCTAGCTAGCTATATGTATAGCGAGAGACCGGTCGGTGTACGCCCATTTGTTAGAGGCAACAAGGCCCAAATGAGACGGATAGACAGAGAGAATGGAGCTAGGAGGTGGTGCGAGAGGCCCAACTACTAGCTAGATAGGGGAGGAGGTGCTGTTGTGAGATCGATGAAAAGAGGGGCGAGAGTTTACACGGTGTCTCGACTGCATGAGAGACACGAGGCAAGGACACATAAAGGAGGAGATTGAAGGTGTGTGTATGTTGTAGGCAGGCATCGCTGGAGAGGTTTATCGATCGGTGTGTGTCGGAAAGGAGTTGTGGAGACTCGGGAGAACGACCTAAAGAAAAAAATGAATGTGCCTGTGGATAGAATGCCGAGGAGGGGAGGCGAGGAGGGCGTGCATGCATGAGAGAAAGTTAGTGGTAGCTACAAAGGTTAGAGGATTGTGGGTGTAAGAGACTAACAAAGATCATAATTTGATATGAAAGCGATTCATATATTTGAATAGGAGATCATAGTGTTTTAAACATTGCATGCATGAATATAGCGTGATACACGTGTTGTGCACATGTTATACCATAATGTGATAATGCATGGTGCTTGTAACTCACATGCCTAAATGCCGAACAATCTAAACCATACTATACATCAAACAATCTCACATTTTATTTGAATTTGTGATAATGTGTGGCATTTGCAGCTTACAAATAAATATCGAACAATCTAAACAATACTATATATCTAACATTCTCACATTTTATTTGAATTTGTGGTAATGTGTGGTGTTTGCAACTCACATCTAAATACTTGTAGGATGAGGGCGGGCACCATACATAATGTGATAAACACATTATACATATGAGACATGGTTTAGATTATGAAGATCTAGCTAGAGCTAGAAATGTAATGTGATTTGAAATCAAAATAAAGTGGATTCAAAAAATATAGTTCGAGTTCATATAGTACACATAGTTCATATGTAACTTGAGACTAATCATGTGGTGTGTTGTGAAGATAATACACAAACGATGGTTTAATTTGACAATAATGATGATTGTAGATCTTATTAAAACAGAGAAACAAATTCAAATGCTTTGACTACACAACAATCATTACTGTAGATCTTATTCAAATAGAGAAACGAATTCAAATTTAGTTCAGATTGAAGCGGTAGTATATACGTTTGGAATGCACTAAAACGTTCATTTGAGTAGTAGGTTGCATGCATTATACACGTAGCGGAATATTTTCATTGAACATAACATGACTTCAAAGTTTTGAATAACATTTGTAGTGCGCATTGATTTGGTACAAGACACGTTAGGCTTGTCCGAAATTTCAACCCGCGCATTGTTAGCCCGAAATATTTAAGATATATCTTTGTCTCAAGCAGTTCGGCTAACTCCTCCATCTCAACCCGCCGCTTGCTATTCCAAAATTACAACACGCGCAAAAACTCCCACCTCCTCGTGAAATCCCGACACGCGAAATGCCCGTGGTACCTTCGAACCGAAAGAACCGCCAAATCGGTGGGGGTACTTTATAACTTACCCCACATTTTCGACAAGCGCTCTAAGCCATGGTTCCCACCGCCATCCCATCCGCCCACCCATTCATACACCGAGGCCGCAAAACCCGCGATTTAAACCCCACACCCTGCTCCGTCCCGCCACCCAGCCGGAGCCTCTTCCCCGACGACGCCGCTCACAACAACACCTCGACGCCCCTCATCCACCGTGATCGATGAGGATCCGCTGTCGATCTCATCGTCCCGCTGTTCAGCCACCCCGCCCCTCCACCTCCAAGGAGCTGCCCCAACGCCCCTCGCCTTTTCGCGCCACCTACATTCCCACACCACCGCCTTCACCTGCACCACCGAAGAGCATCATCATCACCGCTTTCTCGATGAAGCTGCGCCTAATCGGCGCCACCAAAGAGGTTGTACACTAATCGCCGATTTTCTTCTTGATTCGATCTCACGGTGTTGCTCGACGCCGTCCAGAGCCAACACGGCGCCGCTCCATCCACGGAGGCGCCGCCACCACTTCTCCATGGCGCTTCCTCGGGCGGTGACGCCCACATCGTGAGGAGCTGCTGCTGCTTTAGCTTCGCCGCGCTGCTTCTTCCGCTTCTTGCTCTCGTCCTCGCCTGGTTCGCTTCGCTTGCTCAAGGCTGCTGCTCGCTTCTTGCTCTTGCTTATGGCGTTGCTCCGATTTAGCTACACTTCACCGATCAATCGACTTTTGGGTCCGCTGATTTTCAGGGGTGGGGGGCTCGCTGGTTGAAGGAAGAACCAGCAGCATGGGAGGGGGGCTCACGGAGAGGTACCCCACTATCTATCTTAGGGTTCATGATGGGGCGGGTCGCCGGCGGTGGCGGGCGCTACGGGCGGTGGCGTGGGGTCGCTGAAGAAAAGCTCGACACGTGGGGGGCCTAGAGGGATGGTCGGGCGGCAGCGGACCGGTGGGGGAGGTTTTGGACGGGCGGGCGGCGACACGCCGTCGCAAGGCCGGGGGCTGCTGTTCGCGGTGGTGGTCAGGCGCTCGTGGGGTGGAGGTTGAAGATGAACCGCAGCCCTTGATTTCATATCCAATGGCTGCAAAATCGATCGACTGAGATGAAAAAGTCACGACCGACGTAGCCTCACCTTGCTAGTGCGTCAGCCGACAAAGAAAATTCAGTTTCCACAAAGAAAATTCAGTTTCGGCAGCTTAAGTTCAGCCGACGCTAAGTTCAGTTTTACAATTAAGTTCAGAGATGAGCGGCTGATGTATTTTACATCTAGCACTTTGTGGTTATGTATTTTACGCCATGTATTGAGATGCTATTAGAATTCCACTCAAAGTTAACGTTGTTCATTGTCTCTCTTGTCCTCGCTTCATCCTTGGCGCAGATAACTCACCGAGCTGCTCCAACGATTTAAACCCCCATCACAGCGGAGCAAGACTCGGCAACATCTCCGCACGCCATGGATCTTCTTCCTCCTCCGACAAAGAAAGTCAGCGTGAGCATCCTCACCGCCAACCCAATCACGCTTGAGATCGACATGGCTTCGCCAAAGAGGTTGTACACTTGTTGCATCTCTTTTTACTCTACATGTTATATATATTGTCCATCGAGCACACGGATTTGTTCCTTTAGTGTCTCCTTGAAAGAAAAAACGAGGAATTAATTTTCACGTGTCCTCCTTTTCAAATTCCTATTCATGAAGCAGTAAGACTAAGAGATAGTAGCATAATAGCATTATAACCGTGACATTTTCTTGTGGTTTGACTTAATCTCACCATGCTTCTTTGCATCCTCGTGATCTTCCAATTGTTGTGAATCAAACACCTGATTGCCGTAAACCTTGTTTTTAAATTTTGCACGCAGCATTCCAACCTATTCCTGCTATTTCCTATCCCTGCATTGTTGGAATCCTCCAATTCAAACGAGCACTTACAGTAATTACTTTCTTACACATAGTTGTCAAAGTGTGACGCTCGGGTAATCAAGCTACAAGAATCCTCTCATATGATGCCACGCCACCACGATAATCAAGTTAATCTCGTGCTAGATTAGAACCGATCCAAATTCAAATTCAATTAATGTCAAGCAATAAAAGCTTTCGACACTCAAAACTAAAATGTTCTTATTGTGACAAATAAATCATGGATAATATTGGTGGAGAAATAACATTTTTATAAACTAATTAATTACTCTAAAGTGATTAAAACAGCAGCAAAAACAATTAAGTGAATACCTTTTTCAATTAATAAAATTTAAAATAATTTATTTCGGGTAAAACATTATATGGCGTATGGGTGGTTCTCAAACATTAATTTAAGAGTTGTTATCATTTTTTAAACTAAAAATAATGTGTATCTAAAATAAAATGTAACAAAAAAATAAAAATAAAAGAAGAAAAGAAAATGTAACAAACATGAAGGAAAGGAAAAGCCTCTCACTGGCTCTCGGGCCACCGGCACACTAGTTAGCCAGGCCGTCTGACCGGCTGCCTCTACAAACCCTCCAAACCCTAACCCACGCCGCCAGAACCCCACCTCCCTCGATCCACCTCATCTCCCCACCCCGCCTCGAGTGGATCTGGATCGGGCAACCGACACCCCGACCCCGCCTGCCGCCCGCCTCGAGCACCTCCGCCGACTGCTGCCACCACCAGCCTCACGACTATCTCGCCTTCCCGACCACCCCGAGCTCGCCTCACCTCCCCGCACCCACCTTCGCCACTCCCACACCAGAGCTCCTCCCCACCGGCACCTCACCAGACATGGTCGCCTCGACCACGCCTTGGGAACTGGCTGCCCGCCTCGCTTCGGAGAGGGACGAATCCCGGGCCATATCGCGAATCCGCCTCCCTGGCTTTGCCCTCGCCGAGTCCTCCTCGACCGGGCCTCTTTTCTCCGGACACCGCCGGATGCCGCCGCTAACCTCTTCATCAATCCGCTGACCCCGACCTCCTCCGCTCCATCACGCATCTCGCCGCTCACCGTGGAGCCTCCGCCCTCCATGGCCTTTTTTCCTCCTCCCCGTGCTCTCCAAAGACTGCTTGCCGCTGTTCGCCAGAAGTCACCGCCGCCCATCGCCTCGGCGCTGTTCTAGCCGCCTCCTAGCTCCGCATTTAAGGCACGCCTCGACGCTGGCGCCTGGGGCTTATCCGCTTGGCACCTGGGTCGCCCATTTTGGTTGTTGAGCTGGCGGTTACGCTGCAGGCGCCGCCCTCCTCGAACTCACTGGGCGTCACGCTACGCCAAGCATTACAATACATATGTTCTAACAAAGGTTGACCCACTGATCTGTGGGTCCGGTCTGCTTTAACCATTCTCCCAACCACGCATTTAGAACCTAATAAAACTATTTAGTTGAATAACTAAAATGACATGTGGCCCCTTTTCATTTAAAAGCCTGCTTTAAAAATATCAAAGTCAATGACATGTGGCCCCACCCTAATCTGTTAAATTAATTAAACTGCATAATTTTCAATGTTCTATGACACCCGGGTCCCACCAGCTTAGTTTGACTACCAACATCGACCTAGTCAACTAATGATCGGACTATTGACTTGGACCCCGACACCACCCATCATACACTATGGCTGGCAATCGCATTATGTGGCTGAAGTATTTACCGATTAAATTTGGAATATAAATAAATCCATAAATTGAATAAACCTTGAAAATTAATATAAAATAATCCGTAGCTCGATGAAAATACTCAGATATGAAAGTTGTCGTAACGACGCAGACAAATCCGATATGTAGCCTGCTCGTCCGCCATACATCCCTAGCATAGCAAAACTCGCAACTTTCCTCCGTTCATCTGTTCGAAACGCTAAACACCGGGATACTTTCCTTGATGTTTCCTTCACGGTATCACCTACCACCGCTAGAGAATAATCAACACCGCCAGATTGCCTTGTTACGTGGTGATGCTTTGTTTGCCTCATATTTATTGTGTTCCTTTCCACATTTCTTTCGTAGACTCTTTAGATCGCCGGGCGGCCCCGGGTCAACTACGGTGTTGATTTAATTCTCCTTGCTGTGAGCAACTGTGCAAGCCCCTTTGATCACCGACACTTCTATTCTTCTCTATACCGCTTGCATTAGAGTAGTGTATGTTACTTTTCTTCGTTAATCCTATTCCGCTGCATAGCTCATTATTGTTGCTACAAGCTTGTTACCCTTACATGCTATCCTATCGCTAGTATACTTATGCTAGTATTCCATCTCGTGGGCCCTACCTTCTTGTCCATCGGCTGTATATTATTTATCGGGCCGTGATCACTGGGAGGTGATCACGGTATATACTATATACTTTATACATGATACATGTGGTGACTAAAGTCAGGGTCGGCTCGAGGAGAACCCTCGAGTGATTCATGGATTGGGGTCTGAAAGGACCTTGTCCCAACGCCTCCTCGTGGGATCTTTGTGACAGATGACAGGCAGGTTGAGACCGCTTAGGAGAGAGGTGGGCCTCGGCTCGTTCGGGCGCTCATGGATACTTAACACGCTTAACGAGATCTTTTGGTATTTGATCTGAGTTGGGTCGCTGACCTTATACGCACTAACCGCCACGCGGGACAAGATATGGGCAACCAGCCGCGTGGTATCACCAAGCATTTCGTGACGCTCACGATCGAGCGGGCGTATACGCCGGATTGGACCGAACGCCGCTAGGATAGGTCTGCTCCTCATCACCGCAACATGCGTGTGTGTTATGGGCGATGGGCCTGCACTTCGCAGGCGCTTTAGGTTTAGACCGACGCGGTAACGATTCATGCAGTAGGTGGGCTGCGACGCAGTTGATCTTCCGCTGCGGGTCGGGCATGACCCGTAAAAGTGTGTCCGCCAAATGGGATCGAAAAGTGTTTCGCAAATGTGGTGCACCCATGCAAGGAAGTTAATCTATTCGAATAGCCGCGATCTTCAGAATGGACGCTTTGGAGTTGTACCTTGACCTTATGACAACTAGAACTGGATACTTAATAAAAACACACCTCCTGGCGCGATATAACCCGTGATCGCTTCTCTAACAGGGGTATGAAGGAGGATTGCCGGTAGGATTATGTTATGCGATGCTACTTGAGGACTTCATTTACTACTTCTTCTACATGTCAGCGAAGACGCGAGGCTGCGTTAAGCGAGTAGTTCTACACGTATTAGCTATCCCCTCTTATTCTCGCCAGATTCTCGCAGCCTCAAATACCAACCGATATGGCCCTTTACACATATACCCATGCATGTGGTGTAGTCGCGTTGGCGATAGTACTTTTGGATGAGTACTCACAGTTGCCTTTGTTCCCCTTTTCCCTTTCTTAATTCGAATGTCGCTCGATTGCATTTATGGAGCCTGTGAGCCGGACGCCACTCTTCGACGTACTTAATTCTACTATTAATCGGAGGTGCTTATTATTACGCAGCAAAGCCGACGATTTACTCCACTTTGAGTAGTTAGGAGGATCCTGCAGGAGGCCTGCGCGCTCTCTTTCGACCAGATCCCGCTTGTGCTAGCCTTCTTAAGGCAACCTGCTTAACTTATGTCTCAGACTGTGATATTGTTAAGCCCACGACTATGCCTATGATCGAAAGCACTTGTATTCGAGCCCCCGAGGCCCCCCGCTTGTATTATGATGCTTGTATGACTTATTCTTATTTTTGTTGTGTTGTGATATCTTCCCCTGTGGAGTCCTCGATCTTGATCGCACATGTTTGCATGTATGATTAGTGTACCATTGAAATGGGGCGCTCACACAAAGAAAACCTTATGTGGTTTGATCCGCCTCGCCTGCGCCGGTTGTCCACCCCAGCTCAGCCGCTTCCAACGATAGAAGGGTCCAGCACAAAGAGGATCCGCTCCAGACCGCTCTTTTCGCCGCCTCGATCTTTCTTCCTCATTACCGCGCAGCCATGAAAACTGCATTACCATCATCAACCAAGCAGATGAATTCGAGGACTACATCGGTCCGCAAGAGAGGTCGCACTCTTCGCGGTTCCGCCACGCTATGCATCGCTTAATATTACATGCTACTTTATCGTCTCCTGTTCACCGATTAGACTCGAGTCAGCTCCAAACTAATGGTCAAACTTGAGTTTTTAAATGGTTGTGCAGGTATATATCGGGCCGCTATCAATAGTATCTATCTACTATCCGGTTAATCTCTGTGTCTACTATGAGTTTCTATGTTGGTGGGAACAACAATGAAAGAAGTCAATATCTGATTTTTTAACCGAAGCCATTACCGCTCTCGCTATTATTGGTTTTGGGTCTATCCACAAAGTTGCTCACATCACCGGATTTCTGCATGCAACTCTTATATAATCTCACTATGTTTTATTCCTATGCATGACAAGCTTATTGTAAACATTGGAATCGAACATGTAGAGCAAAAGACGAGCCTTGGCGTGGCAATAAAATTTCATGCAGACGCCTCTCCATGGTAGGCGTAAAGGCAGCCCCCCTCCACGCATTTCGGATTGTAATTGAGAGGAAGATATCTCGCTCGAGGGGGATTCGTAGGAGAAGACAACTCCTATTTTACCCCGAGGTCTTCGCCTAACTTGGCATGCCGATGTTGGTTATATCATGCATATGGTGTCTTGCATTGCTTACTTTATACATCAAATATGTCATCTGCTTAGTTTAGACATCCTTTGTGTGAATGCCATCTGCTTAGTTTATTCATCGTTTATGTGAATTATGCAACGCCATCTTGTTTAGCCAGCATCATATATGTGAATTTTGCAATGCCATCCTGCTTAGCTACCATCTTATATGTAAATTATATCAGGCCATCCTTTTTTTATGCTATATTACATTTGTCAACAATGTTAGTACATTCAATCGTTCTTCATGTGCATCAGCCATTTGACACGGTGATGGCAAATTCGGAGTGAAAACAAGGTCTTCAGAGCAGCACTATGCTATCCGGACGGTTGCATATATCTCATTGTTACTGAATAGCCTCCTCGAGGAGGATCTGCAGATGATGACTAGTCCTATTCCCCGAGGTGTATGCTCTAACTTGGCAGGTTATGTTGCTCATATCGTATGTATGGTGTCTCACATTGCTATGTCATTTGATTAGTTTAGACATGCTTTGTGTGAATGCCAACTGCTCAAAGTTCTAATTACCATATATGTGAATTATGCATTGCCATCTTGTTGCAAGACATTATATATGTGAATTATACAATGCTATCTTGTTGCAAAGGCATTATATATGTGAATTATGCAATGCCATGTGTTTAGCCAATCATCATGTATGTGAATTATATCATGCTATCATTTTTTGTATTACGTGTTCCATTTGTCGACAACGCTTTGTATATTCAACTACTCTTCCTGTGCATCAGCCATTTGAAGCGGTGATGGAAGTATCTCGAGGAAAACAAGGTATTCAGAAAGCGGTATAATGCTACTGCCAAGGCATCTCTTGTCGGTTACATAGAGAGCCTCGTGAGGAGGATTTAGATCCGATGACCGTCCTATTCCCCGAGGTCTATTCTCAAACTTGGCAGGTTATATTACCCATGTCATGCATGTTGTCTTGCATTGCTTAGTTTTTACATCATATATGGATTGCCATCTTCTTACTTGCTTACTATATAAATCATATATTTGAATTATATCATGCCATCATGTTTATAGTACATACACATCATCTATCTGAATTATGGCATGGCAACCCATTTAATAAAGACATCATATAGTTATATCATCTCATCCTGTTTAGTGTTTATAGTCCATCATATTTTGAATTATGGCATTCTATCCATGAATGTATGTGAATTATGGCATGCCAACCTATTTAATAAACACATTATATAGTTATGTCATGTCATCCTGCTTACATAGTCTCATATTTTGAACTATGTCTTTCCATCTTTTTAGTTAGCCATCATAATGTGAAATTGTGTCATGCTATCCTTGTTAGTTAGCCATCATATATGTGAAATTGTGTCATGCTATCCTGTTTGGTTAGACAACATAAATATGAATTATTTCATGCCCTCTTTTATTCCCCCACTATCCATTGCACCTGTCTATCATACAATGTCTATACTTTCAATTATTTTTCTTGTTTATCAGCCATTTGAATTGGAGAGCGTGATGGCGTGATTCTAAGGGAGTAACAACACGGTCTTCGTAAAAGATAGTGCTACCAGCTGATGCAGATAGAACCACGCATTGTACTTGCTCAAGGACCAGATCCACTACACCAGATACTCTCGAGCATTGTAATTCTTACCTAGTTGGACAGAGAACCAGTATACAACCTTCTTAACCTCAACCCCTATAGATAGTAACCTTACTGAAAGCTTGACATAAAGACCATCTCCACCACAGTAAGCACCCAAACACGAAAGCAGTTAGTAAGGGAACCTGCAGTGCTCAATGCACGGTGACCACCATCTCAATCCCAACTCAACTCTAGTTTTACTACCTAACCTATTTACTAAAATGAGTTTTACATACAAATATGGTAAACATGTGATGTGTCCGCTTGTTTATCTTTTGAATGCGGACAAAATATTGGAGAACAGCATTCGCTATCCAATGGTAAAGGAAGTAATGCGTATAAGGTTCATAAGATAGTGAGACATCTCTCATATTCTCCAAGAAAGCTGATAAAAACTATCTTGACGACAAGTGAGGGAACCTAAAAAGTCCCTGGCTTTGATGTAGTGTTCGAGCATCGCCACCATCACCGCACAAGCTCTTCTAACTCGGCCGCTTCAATCTTTAC